>CATIWF010009912.1:0-17852 GCA_949630135.1 Balakata baccata | reverse complement strand
GAAAATGTCTATATCCTCAGAGAATATAAATTCCACTGTCTGCTCTTCTTTTATCAAACATCATTTTCTATTGGACAGCACCATTAAAATTATTCACAGAAAAGGAATTTAAGCTTCTTGGCCGTCTTTTCTATTGGGTTTATCCATAGGGTTCTTGCTAATGTCAATTAGTGATCGAGTTTAATTAATAAGTATATTAATTATTTGCAAATTAATTAATTAGTTTACTAATTAACCGCTCATATTTGCTGCTTAGGTCGTCTAATATTCGGTTCTTATCATAGTTTAAAAAAAAAAAAAATCAAATTAGTGCCAAAGAATAGGCATAAAGTTGGAAATATATTTTGTGTTTTTGCATTGTTGTGTTGAGGTTGGGCTTCATAGATTGCATCGATAAGAATTGCTTCATCGAGGTTAACAATGGAATTGAGTTGTCGTTATTCCTAATTGTAATTAAGAATGAGCATCTGCTGCTTCAAGCCAATTTTTCAAGAAATCCTTTTGACTTTAATTTTAGATCTTAGCCTATGTTGACATATTCTTACTTCTGTCTCCTTGTTGTTTCTGCTTAATTAAACTCGTGTATATGGTAATTAAATTTTCACAGTAAGTTAATCTTCTTACTTGTTTATTTAATGATTTGTATTCATGTATTTGTTTCTTTTCTTTTGTATCATTCCCACTAGATTTCTTGTTCACCACAAGAATTTCGACTGAAAACACTAATTATCAATAAAAATAATAAAATATTCAAAAAATAAGATGGAATGGTAAGATCCCTTATTCTTTAATTAATAAGAAATTTCAAATTCAAACCAAAATCAGATTTAATTATCACTTTTGTGATATGGGATTTTGAAAATTTTGAACTGTACTTGCAGGTTGTGCAGTTCTAGCCTTTTGGAGATACGTAGATTTGTTGTCTACTGATTCATAAGTTGTCACTTAGGCATTCTGTTCTGGAAAAAAAAAAAAACGTAAAAAGGTTGTCACTTTGGCGAGTGGCCAATTGCACTTTTATCATGTACATATGATTTCTCTGATTGATTTCAAATGTACACGATAAAAGTTCAGTTGGCCACTTGCAAGTTATGAACATAGCTGAATGATTTATGTACAGAAAAATCAATCAGCCATCTGTTTAATCTTATTAAAACTCCTCTTTATCCTGTTTATATACTAATAATTGTATTAATATATGTCACAAATATACATATTAAGAGAGCTATCTATCTAGGCTAAAAATAAATTAATGTAGAGAAAAAAAAATTGATCAAAATTAATCCAAATCAATATTGGTGTAAGTTTAACACTATTGTATAGTTTACTACCTGTTCGATCTCCTAATAATGAACCAAAAGAAATGAAAATATCTTGAGAGGTAAAATTTGATATGGAGATTAATGTATGGGTTAAGCAATATTGTTTTGTTAAAAAATTTTCTTGGGTTTATTATAATAATAGACGTAGCAATCAATGTAATTACAATATAAATGTACCTACAAAAACAAAGAAGAAATATTCTTTTATGTTATTAATTGATTTGTGCTTTTTTTTTTTTTTCAAGTACGGAAACAGACCTGTTTGTCTTTCTTCTACCGTTTGGGTTTAATAAAACAAATACGTTTCGGCACGATTAAGAGATCTTAGAGAGCAACATTCATTGACAAAACCAAGTTTGTTCAATATAATAAAATCAATCCAAAAATAAATATCCATTTTAGGTGCATACGTTAATAATTTGTAATGCTCAGTAATAAAATAAAATATTTAAAAATTTTGATTTTGAATTTTCAATCAAGCCTTTTATTAAAGAAAAAAGTTATGTTTATATAATAGATTTGAACTAGATTCGAGTTCGATTTCTCTCTTCGCATAAAGTTAATTACATTCATGGTTACTGAACTTTATATTACTTGCATCTAGATTATAATTTTTTATTTTATAACATTAAAATCACCAAACTCTATAAATTATTGCAGAAAAATTATTACTGACTAATTTTGACAAGCTGTCAACCGAAAAACTTATTTTTTAAGGGTTTATTGGGTTATAATGGTATCACAACTCCACCATCAGTTACCTTTGATTATATTTCTTGACGAGTTGTAGAAAAATTATTGTCGCTAATGATATCACAACACTACTATTAGTTACTTTCAGCTATATTTTTTTTGCAAATCGTCAAAAATTGTGATTAGAGGCAACTAGTGATAGAGTTGTGATACCGTTATAATCCAGTAAACCCACAAAAAATAAGTTTTCCAACTGATAACTCATTAAAATTGGTCGGCGATGACTTTTCTAAAATCATTTATAAAGTTTAGTAAATTTAGTATTATAAAATAAAAAATTGTAATTTTGGTACAATTAATATAAAATTCAGTTACTTATAATTAATCCCCTCCGCATATGTAAACCAAAAAAAATGCATTTGGCTATATAATTAATATTTCTTTGAAAAAGATTACTTGTGATAAAGACAAAATAATATTTAAACCAGCTTATTTATTTATTTTATTTTATTTTTTTTAATCTGAAATATTTTACCACAACATATAATATATTAAATGCAGCAATTTTTGAATGATTTTTTTTTTTTACTTTTCTTCATACCAGCTGATCAAATCTGACCTATATACAATCAAATAGCTAGCAGTGTATAGCTATTAATTTGTAAAATTCAAATAAACATATCTTATTTATGAATGAAATGAAACTAATGGCAAGTTACTAAATATGTAATATATATTTATATAGATGAGGATAGTTGAGAATGGAAGTATAATTACTTTAATACCCTAGAAATAGGATGGAATTACCAAAAATACTCACTTTGAACACTATATATAAGTATGTAAGGCCAAAGAAGACCAGGTTCTAGAGAAAGTCTAAATAGCAGCAACAGTGGTTTTCTTCACCAGAAATGAAGGAGAATTCCCTGGATTTTTGTCTTCCTCTAAAGCGAGCAAATTCCTGATTTTACGTTCACCAGCAATACAACAAGAGAAAAAAAGCTTGGAAAGAAACAAAAAGTTTTGAGGAAAAGAATTAAAAGGACAGAAGAAAGACAAGACAAATTTGTTATAATTATCTCCAAGATTTGCAATTTCAAATGTCAAACATCACAGTTGATAATGAAGGAAGCTTTTCTTCAGGATATACTGGAGAAGAAGATCAACCGCTTCAAGAAAAGCAGCAACTGCAAAATCACTTCCACGGTTCTAATTCTTCAGGACCAAATTCTGCTGCCACTAGTAGCAATCAACAGCAGTCTGTCAAGAAGAAAAGAAATCTCCCAGGAACTCCAGGCAAATTCAATTTTATCCCATTTATCAATCTTATTATTGCCATTCATATTCATATATATCAGGGTTCTTGATTGGCTGTTGGATCTTCAAAGAAAAAGGTGGATTTTTAATTAATCTTGTTAATCATATGAACTGAGAGGTTCAATTATTGGGTTTAGATGACAATAATTGATTAAAACTGTTTACTTTTTGTTTGTAATACTTTTCATATATTACCAATAAAGGGTCATAATTTTCACTGTTAACTTTCTTGAATGAAAATCTGTTACTTTTGAACTAAATTTGTGCACAAAATTAATTATCAGATCCTAAAGCTGAAGTTATTGCTCTATCACCAACAACGCTAATGGCGACGAACCGGTTTGTATGTGAGATATGCAACAAAGGATTTCAAAGGGACCAAAACCTGCAACTCCATAGAAGAGGCCATAACCTTCCATGGAAGCTCAAGCAAAGGACTACCACAGAGGTGAGGAAACGAGTCTACATCTGCCCTGAGCCAACATGTGTACATCACAATCCTGCACGAGCTTTAGGAGATTTAACAGGGATTAAGAAGCATTTCAGCCGAAAACATGGTGAGAAGAAATGGAAATGTGACAAATGCTCCAAGAAATATGCTGTTCAATCTGACTGGAAAGCTCATCAGAAAACCTGTGGCACCAGAGAATACAAATGTGACTGTGGTACCATCTTTTCCAGGTTAATTACCCAACCATTTTTAACTTACATATTCTTTTCGAAATTTAACACTCTTTTATATATAAAAAAATTCTTACATATACCAGATTTATATATACCAAATTAACGAAATACCGTCAATAAAATAAATAAAAAAATTATATAATACATACTATCTTATTAATTTAATTTGCACAAAATTCGATCTATACAATAATTTGTCCCATTGAATCTTGGTGAGAAGGGTAAGAAAAAAATTTGTAATTGCAGTCGTTTTCTACAATTGAAGATATGCTAGAGAATGGCCGACAACTTGATACACTTTTCACGTTTCCTTTTTGACACCTTTCATACTTTGAACGTTAATTTACTTAGAAATTTTTAGGTAAATAAATCATCCAAATCACATAATAATATATATATATATATATATAATTATTTTATTGGTTTTTTTTGACAGTAATAAATTTGTATGAATTTCATGGGTAGAAGCTAGGTAACTATAGATTTCTATCATAACGAGATAAATTTTTAGGTAGATTGGATTTATTGAATTATACCAATCACACAATGATATGATATGTATCTAATTGTTTTATTGGTATATCTACTTTCACTATCACAAAATATTACAAAAAGGTTCAATTACAGTGGTTTATTAAAATTTAAAATTATTAGCAATAAATTTTAGTTTAACAGAATTGGTATAATAACTAGCTAGCACTGTAAAATCTCAAATTTAATTGAATTTTTAGCGGTTTTATGTTTAAAAAATTAAAATGATTGTTAATAAATTTACATAGGATTTATATAGACAATAATTTTGCAAGTTTCGTACAATTTATTGCATAAATTCAATATATGTAATAGGATTAGTCTCTTATCTTTATAAGAATATATATATATATTCTTAATTAATATAAAGAAAATTATTATTTGTCTCGTATAGTTTGATATAATATACTAATAGCTCTCTAAATTTTGAAAAATATATGATTTATCCCTTGCAGTTTGACATAATATACTAGTACTCTTTTGAGGTTTGAAAATACTATTTATCCCATGAGGTTTTAACATACTGTACAAGTATCCCTCTGCAAATTTGATTTACTGGAATACTAGTATATTATATCAAATATCATAATATACTAGTGTATTATATTTTTTTTCAAACTTAAAAAAATACGAGTATATTATATCAAACTAAAAAGAACAAATAATATATTTTTTAATTATCCAAATACTAATATATTATATATTATATGTTTTTCAACTGCTTAACGAGACGGATGATGCAGAAGAGACAGCTTCATCACCCACAGAGCCTTTTGTGACGCATTAGCAGAAGAAAATAACAAAGTAAACCAAGGACTAATGGCGGCTAACATCCAAAACCAAGTCCCAGAGTTGATGTCCACCATGCCTTTAACAACTAATACCTCCATTGGAATCTCATCAGATTTCAACAGCTTCGTCGACCCTAAAAACACACTCAAATCCCTTCCTCAAGAACTCGTACCAATGCCATTCAAGTCCATAAACATGGGCGGGGCCATGTTTTCCAGCAGCTCCGGTACTCTATTCGCCGGTCCGAGGAGCATTTCCTCAGCTTCTTCAAGCCTGCAGCTCAGTTCCAGCACTTCCTCTGGGTATAATTATCTTCAAGATGGGAAAAATGGGTGCCAAATTTCATCAGGCTCAGCTCAAATGTCAGCAACAGCATTATTGCAAAAAGCAGCACAAATGGGTGCAACTGCTAGTAACACTATCAACTCTCCCATGATGCAGAAGAGCTTTGCTACCAGTATCCCAGCTGATCCTGAACAGATTTCTTCTATTAAACCACCGTCTTACGGTGGTGTTCAACAGCACTGCATCACCGCCTCGTATGACCATTTCCCATCACACCACCATGACCAGACACACATGATTGGAATCAACGGTGGAGGATTGATCAATAATAATCAGCCCACCACCATGCAGAAAGGCCCACAAGAAATGAGTCCATTTTTTGATACTAGCGATATGGGAATGTTCAGTTCTTTGTTCATGGGCACTGACCAAAATGCCGGGTTTATGAAAAGCATGGAACATAATGATCAAGATAGTGGGGGTTCTAGCTTGATGCACGGAAGAGCTCCTACGATGGAGCGGACACCGTCGAGATTCGCCGGAAGTGGTGGTGAAGGCGGTGATATGATGACTCGTGATTTTATGGGAATTGGAGGGTCAAGACCGGTGAATTTGCATGAACAGCAGCAGCAGAGAATGGAAATGGAAGCAATGAGCCAACAAAGAATGCCAATGATGAATCAGTTTCAGCAACCGCTCTCACTTGGGGAATCAGCTATGGACAAACCCATTTGGGATGTTTGATAATTTTTATTTTCTTTTCAAAATAATTTTCTTTCATCATATGATTCATATCTGCCTTTGCAATTTCCTTCCAGCTTTGAATCTGTGTAGCCATAACTCCATAATCATAGATAACGGAAGCAATTTCTTGCTCTCCACATTTGCTCATGAATCATTCACGATAGTATATATAAAAAATTAAAAATGGACCTAAATTAATTTTTACAACTTAAATATCCTAAGTTATATATGCATGGCCTAATCAGATTAAGCTCTTCTTCGTCGATGAGATATTTGGATCTCTTTCCATTTAATTAGAATTCAGAAGTTCAAGTTTTGGATATATAGTTATTTGAAGTGTTTTATTGTTCTTGATATCATATTCCATACAAGCAAAATTTAGTTTTACTGTGATCATAGTCCGATAAAAAAATAATTAAGCTCTTCTTAATGTATAAAAAAAAATTGAAAAAAAAAAAACTCTCCTTAATAAAGCAATCAAGAAGTTTCGAAAAGAAAAGGAAATTTTATAAAAATGGAAAAAAAGATGAATATTTATAAACAAAAAAAATACTTTTTAAAATTTTTTTTTCTCAAAAATATGGAGTTATCAAAGTTCCTTTTTAAAAATAGAAAGCACCTAAACTTGTTATGAAAATACTGTTTATCAAGGTTTACTAAAAGTTCATCATAAAATTTATGAAAATTAAAGTTATAAAAAATTTATCAAATATTTACTTGAAATTTACTTAAATTATACCTAAGATTTATCTAATATTTATCAGAAAATTAATTAAATTTAAGATTAAACAAAATTTACTCAAAATTTACCAAAAATTACTCAAGATTTACTAAAAGTTGATAAAAAAAATTCACCATAAATTTTTTTAAAAAAATTAAAGTTACAAAAGGTTTATTGAAAACTTACTTAAAATTTACTCAAGTTATATCTAATATTTACCAAAAAGTTAATAAAAGTTAAAATTACATAATGTTTACTCAATATTTACTAAGTTTATCCAAAAATTACCTAAAGTTAATTTGCTACAAAAATTAATTAAAATTGAAATTATACAAGATTTACTCAAAATTTACCAATGTTTATCCAAATTATACCCAAAATTTACCTTATTTTTACAAGAAAATTAATAAAAATTGAAGTTATTCGAGATTTACCCAAATGTTTACCCAAAATTTATCAAAAGTTTGTCTAAAGGTTTACCAAAAGTTTATCCAAGATAAATAAATTTAATTAAGTTAATTAAATACAAATTTACATATTTTTTTACTAATTAAGTTAATTAAATAATGATTAAAAATAAATAAATACATGTATAAAAATAATTGGTAGCTATACAAATTAGTAAAATTCTTAAATATATGCTTAACAGATAAATTATAATCATTTTCTATCTTAATTAAATAAAAATATGATAATTATATAATGAAATCTAATACTTGAAAAAAAAAAAAAAAGACTGAAAATATAGAAACGGCCGGTAAAATTGAAAAAACCTTTAAAACCGTCTGTGTAAAATCCTCAAAAGAAAACTTAATTGGGCCATTCTTAGAGGCGGAAAAAACCAGACGAGAAGGCCCAACCCAACAAGCAAAGGGTGTTATAGTAAATTTCGGATACAATGGCTTCTCAAACCCTAACCCTAACCCCTCATTGAGTCGACGGGATTCAGATTTCTAATCCTATAAATATGTCGCTCGCTAAATCGGAAATTGACATGCCTCTTCGTCTCTTCTTCTCTCTATCTCCTTGAATTTTTTTTTGGATTTTGGGCAGTGATGGTGAGAACTACCTATTTTGTGAGGGAATTTTTGCCCTTATGATTAGAAAACACCAATGGATCCTTCTGAGCCCTCCACTCTCTCCCTTTCCCATTTCTTTTGTATTTTCTTTTTCCTTTTTCCGATCTTTTTTTATTTTCCTCTGTGTAGAAAATAATCGAATCGAGCCAATGATATGATGATAACCTTGAGTCGGAAATTGCAATGTCGACTTAAAAATTCAGACTACAATTATCTGATCATCGGCTCTTCAATTATAATCAACATGCTACGGAAGCTTCAATTTCACGAGGCATATGGACAGATTTCCGTGGCTAAAATCTGGATTGGTTCTTCTTCAGAAATATGATCATATTAATATGTCCGCAAATGAAATTTAAAATTTGAGGCCGAACGAAATTAAATTTGGTTTTAACGGAAAGAGAAAATCGAAGTTGTTCCTTTTAATCAATCTGATGCATTGTTGTTAAACCCAAACCCCGTCCCGGCAGGTTCAACCGGTTTACCTGGGAACTGGCTCCAAGGCCATAAACTGTGTGAACCGGAAAGTCAAAATCTTGCCCTCTTATATTTTATTTTTGACTAATTTGACACTCCGTCTTGGCCGATTCAACTGATTTAGCTGGAAAACGGCCCCAAGGCTGTAAACAGTGTAAACCGGAAAAGTCAAAATCTTGCCCTCTTATATTTTATTTTAGACTAACTTGAAATTTAAAAATACGGTTGATTAAGCCATTATGTAATGAAATGTACACAATTTGGATAAAAACACAAAAAAAAATAAATAAATAAATAAAATGACAAAATATAGACAAAGTAGCAAAAATAAACAAATACCTTTTTTTTTTCCTATTAATTTGTCTCGGTAACAAAATTGGAGGAAAATAATGTTAATGTCAATGGTTCAGCTCATCTTTAGGAAACATAAATTAAACTAAAATGGTTTTATCTATAGATGTTTTCAGCCCCATAATCCCATGTACGTGTTTTCGGCCTCACTATGGCCCTGCTCTGAGATAATACAAAGCATCTGTAAATTTAAAATAAATAATGTAAACTTTATTATGGGGGTGGAAGCTGAATTCATTTATTGATAGTGGAAGTTGTTAATTGGTTGGCCCAATCTTAGCTGAATGCTGACTTGAATGATGTTAGAGGCAGCCTTCAAGATTTCCTTTTCTGCTGCTTCTGCCACTTCCATTGCATCTCTGTTACAGTAATATCAAATTATCAACACTAACATTGCATAAATTCATATCCATGTAAAAATGCAATTAATAAGACAGCATCAGTCAGCAAGTACCGTATCAATACATCATGAGGCATGGAAACTTCAATTTCTAGTAATATCTTCCCTTGCAAAATGTGATGTCTAATTCGGTCTATCTTCATTTTCTGCAATTCATTCATAACAGGTTATTGTTTCAACTTTCAACCACGACAGCTGCAACTTTACAATAATGTTAGTCCAATATCACACTTTGCAGGATAAGGCTCTTCTTCACTGCATAAACATAGACAACGCGGTAACGAATAACAGATACATAGCATGAAGTACTCGTCAGATATATTTCTGCCAAGTGTCACCCGAAGGATTTATTTCGAGAAAAGGAAATTGGGCCTCAAGTTTCTTCATCAACACATAACGGAACTTAATATCATAGCTGCACAAGTAGAAAAGATGAAACAAAAAATGATATACCTCTGGGAACTTTGCCAACAAAGTATTGGAAACAATCACTTCAATGTCTCTGTCGACCAAAGACATATTTGGATTTTGATTTGCAGTTCCTTCTGAAATATCTTGCAGGTCCATCGCATTGGGGGAAAACTCTAAAAATGCAGGATCTGCAGCCATATTGGACAAAGTCATAGGACGCAAATATAATCAACTGTGTTCATCTGCAATAACTGATGTGATGAACACTATGACAAGATAACAAATGGAATGAATCGCTAAGGGATTATCCATAACTTGGAATTGCAGCTGGAAGATAAGCAGCATTCCAAGTGAAGGATGTATTGTGATTGTTGTGAGATATTGAGAGATATTTGAATAATATTTTTAATTAGCTTGATTTATGTAATTAGGAATAGGTAGAAATTTATTTCCTAGTTTGTATTATTTCCTATTCTTTATATATTTGTTTCATATTTTATATTCATAGAGTTGTATATATAGGGTTTTCTACTATCAATGATACAATCGATTTCTCTCTATTCTTTTTTCTTTACACGGCATCAGAGTCATGGGTTCCAATGGAACCCTATCTGAAAATCGATTCGAGAGTTATGCCTAAGTGAGCATCTCTTTGTCATAGTTGGGTCACCATGAATGATCAATTTTGTTTTTCTGCCCTTGAGAGCAAACTACATAATTTCTTGGGTCACCCTTGTCGAGTGACATTTGTTGTCGATATGTCTCGCTTGACTCTTTTCGGATTGTACGACATCTTCTCCTACCGGTTGGGTCTACATTGGTGTGATGTGAGACCTTTTGTATTACATGTTTTGTCGGTTTGTACGACATTTTCCACCTGGTTGGGTCTACACCAGTATAATGTGAGGCCTTTTGTATTACAGGTTTTGGAGCTCTTTGTTTTTTACATTTGTAACAAGTTGGGCATGATCGATATCTATGCTCCAACTTGAGGGAGAGTGTTGTGAGATATTGAGAGATATTTGAATAATATTCTTAATTAGCTTGATTTATATAATTAGGGATAGGTAGAGATTTATTTCCTAATTTGTATTATTTCCTATTCTTTATATATTTGTTTCTTATTTTATATTCATAGAGTTGCATATATAGGATTTTCTACTATCAATGATATAATCGATTTCTCTCCATTTTTTTTTCTTTACAGTAATAATCAAAGTTCATGTAACCAGAGTCATTAATTAGTCATAGCAACCGAGAATTTACAGCCTTGAATGGAAGAATCAGTAGGACATCAACAGAACTCATAGCTATGTAATTTCAGATCCAACTAAAATACCTCATCCCAGATTATATGCTGCTTGCTAACACAAACTTTTTATACTATATCTTTTCTACTAGTTATCACCCTGCTCCTTGAGAAATGAAATACCAGGTGGAGTCATTATAAGCCATACACCCCAGCTGTGAGGCTCAAGCAGATGGCATGACCATGGTGTAATTCAAAAAAGATTTCGGGACAGATAATTTTTCTCTCCCTTATTTATGTTTTTTTTTTAATATTAATATTAATATTCAGTAAGAAGTTTTTTGCAAAAAATATTCCATGAATGTTCAAAACTAAATATTCAGCCAGGTGCCTCTGAAACTAGCTGTGAAATCAATTTTAAAAGATGCAAGTGTCAATACCTATGTGTATAAAAACTTCAGCTATTTCAGGATGGGATTTGTGAATTTCCTGACGAACCTTTTCACCAATTCCATGGGCAGCACTAACACTAGAAAAAGGATCAACCTGCAATAGTATAGATCAAGTCACCAATTCTATGGGCAGCACTAATATTCTCCTTTTTCTTTTTTGTGCAGTCTGTCCAAATTCAGATCTACTCCATACAAGCATCAAACAATATGATGTTGAAGAGAACCAACCTCGATATGAACATCAAGATGCAAAGATGAACCTGCCCTCCTTCCTCTCAAGCGATGGCATCCCTGCAATCAATTCCAAAAGGCCATGAGCAAGAATTTCAACTAATAAAAATTTGCTAAAAAATTCATTCTCTCTTCAACAGATGACTTCATACCCAAATATTGCAGGATAGAAATTTGAGAAGTCAAGCAAATGTACTGTATTTATACACATGGCTACTTGTCATTTGATTAATTTTATGAATTTTTTAACAGTATTTTGAAATTTAGCCTGCAGTCATCCTTTATTTAGTTTCTCTGACTTCGTAAATCCTAAACATAATGCTCTCGACCTGCAGTTAGCATAATATATGAACATTTTACAGCCTAAAAACTGTATTTGCACATATGCATACTTGAACACAAGAATCAAACTTGAGGACAATGTTGGCCAGCTTGAAGAGATACTGAAATAGTGCTTGCACTCATGGATGAAATTCTCTGGAATATATTCCCATTCATGCACTGGCTACATAACGTTATTGTGATATGAAGTATTTTCAATTCAAATTGGGATGTATCTGCCTCCTACCATATGGATTCTGGACCATGTATACAGTTCTAGGAATTAAATGTTCTATTATTCTATTTGCATCTGGGATCAAAACTTGCTATCCCATGCTTTCAAACAATACCTAAAGCAAAACTAGCTGCTAAAGATGTTAAAAAATTATTACATCCTCCAAATAGATTTAGGTTTAAAAGGTCGGAAAAATTATAAGACTATATATATAGAAAAGAACAAGATAACTAATTTTAAAATCCATGGCCATAACCCATTAACTTATGCATTTCTTGTGATTGTCATGTAGTGAGTTTCACATAAAAGCATATGATGTTAGCAAACTGAGAAGCCTATGAAGAGAAGTAAATATTAGAAAAACCATTGGCTTTTGCATGAATTTTGCAAACAAAATTCTGATACCAACCTTGACACCTTCAACTTGTAGTATTGTTTGCTTTATCGGATCCAAATCTTCCAGCGGAATTGCAGCATCTACCAATTCCATGACACTTATTGGCCCAAAACAAGGAAGTCAAACAAGATGATTCATATAGCCAGAAATATATTTTAAATCTTGCAACATACAACAATATCCATCCAGTGACTAATTATTGACAAAAAAATAGACTCATCAGAAATACAGCAGAAAAGAAATCAAGGAATTCTTGGTAACCATTTGAAATAATTGTGATCTGCTTCAGTTTCAAAGGTTGATTCCAACTTCCATGAGCTGAGGTACATAACAATCATGACCACTTGCATAGTTGTTAAAAGGCGCGCATGAGCACAAGACTTACTAGGCTCTAGCCTTAACGCCTTGAAAACCCAAAGGCGGGCGTTGTCACAAAGGTACGCGCCCTGGTGCGCCTAGGCATGCCCTTATGACATTAATTAAATATTTGTATTTTTTTTTTTATTTGGAAAAATCTAAACCATTGATTATAAATTGAAAAAAATTCTTAGTAGGTCTTACTACACCTAATTATTTCCTAAACAAGCAATGAAAAAGAAAAAAAAAAAGGTTAGGGCAAAGAAAACATCTGTTCCAGCCTCCACAAAGACAATTTGAACAGCACAATTTAGGCGCAAAACTAATTGTGATTTGCTATAATAATTTATAATTGATAAGTGTTAGAACTTCTTAAATACAATATTAGTAAGTTTAGGATCCTTCTGTGTTTAGTAAGTCTAGAAGCTTTGTGTTTAGGATATCAAATCTTAATTAAATTTTTTTTTCTTTGTGTATGTGTTTCTATTTTGTTGTTATGACCTATGTGTTTTGAGTTTTAATATTTACAATATTATATCACCTTGCTAGTAGTCTAATAATACAATTTATAATTTTTTTCAATTATTTTTTATTTTTACGCCTCATGTCATTTAGGCGCGCTCTTGCGCCTAGGCTCCAGGACCCTTTAGCGCCTTAGTGCGCCTTTAATAACTATGCCCACTTGAAATACAGCTTGTATGACTGAACATCCAAAAGCAATGAAGAAGGCTCAAAACAAGATTGAATGTATAATCAATATATGAGAGCAATACTGACATTATAATATTTGAAAATAAAAGGCAATATAGAATCATAAGAAGATCAAGAGGTACACAAGATGTGAAAACATTGGTGCATACATAAAAAAATGACAAAATACCTCTGGTAACCAGTTCCTAGTCCAGCTTTTAGTATCATGCCTGCGACAAGAAGTCCAGCAAGAGGATCAAGAAACTTAACACCTAGGATGGAGCCTCCTGAAATCATGAAAAAGAGATTCACAGTGAGTTAGTGTTCACAAGATCAGACACTCTTAAATAAGGAGACTTCAACATAAGGCATATTAATTGCAGGGGAAAAAGTATAAAGGAATAAGAGCAACAAAATGTCAAAGACTAAGAAATCTGTCATCACTAAAGATGCAGAAATATATTTCTGTTTTGCTCAAAATTCACAACATAAACAGAAATTAATTTTTAACTGCATACTTTTTCAAAAATGTACATAATATAGACTAAATTGCCCCTTCCCTGAAACTTAACCAAGAAGAAGATAACATAATTTCAGATTCTGAGATCATTCAGAGACTAGTCACGCTACTTGATAATCTTAATTCTTTTAGAAGTATTAAAAAAGATGAGGTCAAATAAAAAAGGAAACAAATGAACTAATTATCAGTCCAAAGATTGAGTGTAGTATAGAAATCAGTAATCTTTATTTTACAGTAATTACTGAATCTAACTATCTCTTAAAAAGCAGCACACTATTTATCACAAAATTCTATAAGAAATCAGCTTCAAATTCAATTAAAACTGAACAAAATGATCATTCATGCAAAACAGTGTCTTACCAACCCCAATAAGCGCAACAATAGATGAAATGGCATCTGCCCGATGATGCCATGCATTTGCTTTCATAAGTCCACTGCCTTGTCTTTCACCAGCTCGTTTCGTTATCCAGTAAAGCCTGCGATTAATAAATATACATGTCATGAAAAAATAGATACCCATCAGTAGGTGAAAATATAAGCTGAAACTGGCTGGGATGGATTTGTCATCCGCGCAAGGACTGATCCTCAGCACAAGCAGTGCAGGGATTTTAGGATCTGGACTCTGGAAGGGTCATGGATTTAAATCTTTCCAACTGGAAAGATAAAAAGAAATGGTAGTTCCATACTCGAGGTTGAATACTACAACTTGAAGGAAGAAAAGCCAAGTTAGGCAAAATGGAAATATCAATTGCATGCAGAAAATCCGATGACATCTTGTGATGATCCCCTAAAAAAACAAGGTCTGAAGACTAAGTATGTTACATGAGCCCCTAACCCAAGTTAACTATCTACAGGTATCCATACAACACAACCGACATATACATTCCGCATATCCTACAAAGGATAAATTAGGATACAGCAATAAACTTTAGGAGGTCAGGGGAGGCTTCAAGAATCAGTAACAATGGGCCAGATTTCCAAAAAGAATTACTATTTACCCTTCTTTTATAGATATTGACACAATGGTCATGCTCAAGGCAAGAATGGGATGGCCCATGTCAATTCCAAGATGATGTTCAGCATGACTATGATTATGCACATGCTGATGAGTCAACGAGTGGTTTACTACTTCAGGAGATGCAGCCAACAACCCCTGCACAGGAGAACTGTTAAGTCATTTTTAAAAGTATTCAAAATCCTTAAGTTTCCAGTTACAGCAAGACTGAGAAAACAAATGTGGACATCATAAGCACAGACAATATCAGTTGGTCAACTGAAAAGGGGAAACAAGAGGAAAGAAATCCCACAAGAAGAAGATCTAAAGCATGCCAAGCAATACCGCCAGCAGTTGCCCAAAGCATGCAAGAAATTCCAAGAGCTCCTAAAGACTCAAATTTTCCATGCCCTGAGCAGAGAAAAGGAAAGGAGAAGAATTACAAAACCTAGAAGCACAGTGCCCATTCATGCTTTTCTGAAAATATATTATCTATCCAAAAAAAGAAAGGGTTTTGAAACATCCAAGCAGAAAATGAAATGCAATACATTATATATTATTATATTAAAATATTGAATATCATTATATTTAGAAGTCACTGTAAGATACAGACAGAGGACATCTGAATCCAAGGATCCATGAATGAATAATTTGCTTTCAAATTACCACCAGAACCTTTAGGATTTCAACATATATCGTGAAGATGAAGGTTGTGAAGATCACCCAAGGTATTAGGAATTTAAGACCCAAGACAGCATATAAAGATATGGAAATCTACCTATCCAGAGAGAAAAAATAAATATATTAGATTTTACCCTGACTTTTTACAATTTCCTTGTCGCAGATCCAAGTGTTTGCTAATACAGATACAATGCATAAACCTAAGAAAACTTGAACAATTCCTTCCATCAATTTTAATATTGCCACGTACACTTACAAGCAATCATATTTCCATATCCTTCTAAAACTACACTGGTCTAGTTGAAGCGTTAAACCCAACAGGCTTTGCAATAATAGAACTTCAACCATCAGTGGCTTTTAGTAGATAATGTTGTAAGCAATAAGACCTTCCATTTTGCGTTTATTTCATTGCATAGATAATGCACCGAAAAAGGGAAAAAAAAAGTGTGAACTTTTAACTTAGAAGGACTTTAATCGTAAAGAGGAAGTAAAACTATAAAACCAGATTTAAAATCAACATAGTAAACAAAAGCAAACTCTTTTGTTTTATTCTGACAAAGATTAATATCAATTGAATTGAAAGACAAGCCACTATATGTGCTTATACACAGATTAATGGAGTAGCGTGGAGGTACAAATTATAAGTGACCATATGGATGTTCTTTGTCTCTAGGAGCATTTCCGGCTTTGAACGACCATAAAGCAACCCCACTAAGAACCTGAAAAAAAAAAATATCATAGTGATAAACATTAATCCAAGGACACAAACCTTAAATTACAGTAAAGCAACAAACCAAGGAAGAGAATAATCGGGTAAAGGAAATTCTTTATTACCACATCAGAGACTGAATGGGCAGCGTCGGCAATAATTGCGGTGCTTCCTGATATATAACCGGTGAAAGCTTTTCCAGCAGCTAAGCCAATATCAGCGGCGAGGCCTAAATGGAATATTCTCTCGCTCTCCTCGCCGGAGGCATGCTGGTGGCGGTGGTCGGAGTGACCATGAGAGTGGCCAAGAAGGCAGCGTCTAGGGATATTGTAAATGGGAAAATAACGGGAATTAGAGGAAGGATCCTGAAAGTGAGGATTAAGAAACTGGACAAGAAGAGTTGGGCGAAGAGTTGTATGGCTGCGAGAAGAAAGTGTGGATATGAGATGGGATTTGCAGAAGAATCTAAATCCCATTGTTAGCACTAAGAATTAGCTATCAATGAAATGTGATAGTTGAATTGACAATCAAGAAGACAGAGAAAATTTAGATGCATAGACAGAAATGGGATCTTGATTGCGCGGGCCGCCGAGTCAATAGTTAATTAATTGCTTAACAATAGCGCTACTCAAAAGCATCAAGACTGGTCAGCTCGTCAATCCAGACAAAACTGTGCTCTTGACAAGTAAATTGAGCCATGCACATTTTTTAACTTTATTTATCGATTTGAGCCACCGTAAGATAATTACAAGCGAATAATTGCGTAAATAGTACGAAAATTTATTATAATTTGTTTTTTAAATTTTTATAAATATTATAATTTGATATGTAAATTAAAATTTAAGTTAAATAAAATGACAATATTAACTAGTTAATATATCACATCAGTTAGTTAATATATCACATTAATTTTTTAACTAAGTGATAATTTTTTTGTTCTCATAATATTTTTAATCCTAATTATGAAAGAAAATTATTTAGCTTTTTATATCATAATCATACTATAAATAAAAGTAGGAATATAAGATATATAAATTTATCAAAAAATTAATTTGATTATATTAATTAATTGAGTTAATTTTATCATTTAATAATCTAATTAATTAGTGAATGATATTAATAATTCATTGATTAGAAATTCAATTCTATTAAAACTACGTAATTATATTTTATAAAATATAGATAACAAATATTAAAAAGAAAAAAAAT
>CATIWF010009889.1:0-16127 GCA_949630135.1 Balakata baccata | reverse complement strand
TACCTCAAGCTGCACCCAATCACCACCCTATGAGCGACCTCTATGAGGCAACAAGGAATGGAGTCAAAGCACAGAATCAGTATCCAAGATATCCTTGAGTACCTCAAGTCTAAGGATACATGCACCATTGCTATGATGAGATAATCATTGACATTCGAATAGATAATCATATGATTGTCTCATAGCAGGTCATCCAATGTACTTGACTACTCTTAGCAAGCATCCACTTGTTAACGTTGAACATCTCATGCTCACAGCTTATGAGATCTACTGCTTGATCTAATCAAGGAATATAACATGTGCTAGTCTATCCGGATCAACAATGTCCCGTCTTGTTAATTCTATGACTAGGGATAATTTAGATACAAACATAATTACGCATGATAGGAATCTCATTATCATGATCCCATCATGATTTCCTTCATGCTATGTGTCATATCATGGACTTTCATGAATCAGTTTAAGATCTATATCAATTCATATTCAAATGAATACTATTATAATGAAGGAATGCCTTTATGAATGTGTACACTAAGTGCTTAAGGCGATTGCCTTTTGGGCACATCTCTAACAAGATAATCCTAAACTTTTATTTATGAAAGAATAGGTTTTATGTTATTTCATATCTTATATGGAACAACATCAACTGACTAATAAGGTATTGTGTTTATCACATAAACATAATCGCATGTGCATGACCATAAAAAGAACTTTATGGAATTTTCAAAGCTTATTGTATACCTTTTAGCCATATCGTTATGCTATGCCATATAAGATATGGTTCATTCAGATAAAATCTCATTATCTCTTATGTGACATTGAAACATTTAGCTTAAGTATTATTTCACTTTGATCTAATATAAGTTTCTTAATACTTTTACTAAATTGTTCCTCTACTTCATTTTTGAATTCTTTGAACATTTCAAATGTTTCAAATTTGTATCTCACTATATACAAATACTCGAATTATGAGCGATAATAATTAAGTTAATGAAGTAGACAAACATCTTATGTATAAGGTCCATCAATCCTTTTGCATATTCATCTTTTTTCACTAAAAAGTGATTTTGTTAACTTACTTGGGAAATGAGATTTACATGTGTCACATGATTCACAATCAAATGACCCCAAGTTGCCATAACTCATCATGTCATTCTCTTTTATATGCCCAAGTTGATAATGCCATAATATATGGTTTCGGGTCATCAACTCTTTAAATTTAATATTGAGGATAGAGTCAAGCATTTCAAGATTATAAACTCTACTGCATAATGTTTTGGTTTGATAAGGAATATCAATTGACTAGAACAACAATTGTTCTCAATAGTCAAATGAAAAACTTTTGTTCAACTACTAAACAAAAGTATATTGTTTATTCATAAACTAAAACAAAATTGCAATTGTTTAAACCTTTAAACAAGCTTACTAGAGAGTGTTGAGACTTAAGTCCCTATAGCTATTATAGCAACTATTACTATATGGCCAATGTGCACAGTTTCGACTCTTTTTACTTAAGCATTCTATCATTTCTTTGGTCTTGCGTATCTTGTATATGTGAGACCTATATGTAGTATCTAATACTCATGTGTTTTTACAAGAAACAATGTTATCCTCTTTAACAAATTTACTTAAAGTAGAAGGTGTATCTATATGCCTTATCCTTTTGCTCAAATATGCTTTGTTATTCTATTTCCTTTTTCAACTCTTGCCATAATGGAAGTACCTTTTAAGATGTCTCTCTACTTTTTCATTTAATCTATAATGCATGATACATTTTAGATCTCCCTTCTATCATCTTGGAGTGGTAGAGCAATTTAGATATCTCATATCACTCAGCATGAGCTTGCTTATTGATCATCTCTCTAAGATGATACATAATGGTTTTGTATCCATTTCCATGGTGCTTTTGAAGTTTGAACAACTTAGGACTAGTCCATTGTTATCCAAGTACTTTTTGTATACAAGTTGTTCATAACACTTGCATCTCAAGCATTAAGGGAAGGAAAATAGTTATTCCGAGACTTTGGCGACCCTTTGGATTTGAGAACCTTTTTCAGTTTTATGCCAGTTAAGGAAGCTTAGGTTAGTCAAAATGTATGACTCATGATTACGCTTTGATTCACATTGAATGATATGATTCTAACAACTTAGATGTAAAGATTGAGATTATAGAAGTGTGTATATGAATGAATGCATGATGTTATGTCTTTAATAAAATGCATTATGAATCCCATTATTTTATTGCAAGTCCATAGCCCTTATTATGAACTCGAGAGAATGTATATAGAAGTTCTCCTAATGGGTCAATATCCAATTTGCTAAGAATGACCTTGAGGCAACTCAACAAACCATCCTTAGTTTAGTTGGTAGGTATCTGATCCATACTAATTGCATTTCCATGCAACTATTGAATCTTGTGCTATCAACTAATTGATGTGTGCACATACATTGGGCTATCAACTCTTGATATGTGCACATCTCATGTACACTTACCCAACTTCGCCTCCAATAATCATTTACCTTGGCGCAAATCCAACAAATCAATGATGTTGGTTAAGTCCAACCCATTAATCATGAAATCTAATTTCAATTGTTCGAACATATTCTTATAAAGTGAGCTTGAGGTAGCTCAACAACTCTAACTTTAGAAGAACTCTAGTTCTCATCACATTAATGGAAGGCGTGAGACATAATTGTTTATTTAGCAAAGGATTTTGTTAAATTTAGTCTCATCATGTTATTATTGCATACTTTTATATATCATACATTCATTACATGGATATATAAAGATAGTTACATTAACTATATGGTATGATAATGGATATACTAAAGTCAACTTCCTACTTCTTTGCATCCTCATTCTATCTTAATCCTATATAATCTAATTACATATTTCAAAAATAGAAAATCTCAATTTACATTTGAGGGGAGTAAGATGAGAAAAGAAAACATATGAGAAAGAAGAGATAGGCAAGGACACGCAGACCCTTTTTACCATAAAACAAAAATCATGTATGCTCAATCACATTGGGCCTAAGTCTATAATCATCCATTATGCCTTTCCATACACCCCTAGCATGCATTCTCTAATGCATAAAATTAAAAAAAAAAAATTAGGTAGTGATAATTTTGGATTACAAGTTTGAAAGTCTATTCAACACTTGAACTGAAATTGCCTATTTCTGTTGTTTCAGTCAATTTAATTTTGTATATCATTTTAATGTGGAATTTAATAATTTATCAAATTAAATTAAATTCTATATTTTCAGAATTAATTCAAATTTAATTCATATTACAATCAAATTATTATGATGTCAAAAATTAAACAATTTAATTCTAACATACATGCCATATTCTAGTCATAATATATATTAATTTGCTCACCTTAAATTAATTCAAAATTAATTTCCAAAAATTTCTAGAATCTTAAATCATCATTCTAAGCATCTTTAGATCAGCTCAAGTCTATCAAAATAATTTTGGCACAAGCCAAAATCATCAAGACAAATGAACCAATACATGAGACGCTCAAAATGACCCGTTTGCCGTCTATAATTAATTTGGAAATTTAAATTTGGACAAATTGATTTTGGCTGCATCTAACATAACATATTTTTAATCATAGAAAAACCATTTCAAGGTGCTAGAGATGAAACATTCACATATAAAAATTATTAAACAAAATAGTCCCGTTGGATACCCTTAACAGACCCATTTCGGTATTTATTTGAAAAATTAAATAAAACAATTTTTAATTAATTATTGGACACTTCTAGAGGCTTGAACATATTCTCAATATATCTAAATCATTTTTCCATAATCAAATTACAAGAAAAATATGTATAGCCCCAACAATTAATCCAAACAACATCACATGTTCATCAACAATGCAATTTTCAACAATATTGTAATAAATTTGAAATTAATTTTTTGAATAATATTCAATCCATTTTTCAATCAATATAATCATCCTCAATCATCTCATGATCAGATCATAAAAAGAAAAATATGTAAAATAAATTTTACAACTTAATTTCAATTTTACAAATCAAATGATCCAAAATCATCAAAACCATGCAATCCAATTGCACCTTAAATTAAAATTAATTTTAATAGGCACAAAGGGGTTCTGATACCAATGAAAGGTTTTGAGAGTGAATTACATTCATAAAATGCAGCGGAAAATAAAATTTTTTAAAATCCGTATCAAATGATTCTACTTGTGCCATTAAAATTAATTGAATCAAAACATAGTTAGAAATTATACCTTTAATTTTTGTATCAATTCTCCAAATTTTCTTCTTGTTGGGTTGTCGCAAACTATAACAGTCTAATATAGAATTGCCTCTAATGATAATCCATGTGGAAATGAAGAATCAAAACCACTAAAGTATGCCTTGAACACACTCTGTGTGCTAGCAAAGAGTGGTGTTCCTAGAGAGAAAAACTAAAAATTATCAAATAATTTTATGTAGGTTATATCAAAATTTTTCTGATGTAAAATAGTATTTATAGGTGTTTCTAAACACCATAGGGTTGACAAAATTACCAAAATGGGTTTGGGGGGTTAAATTGGAAATTTGGCTAACATTGGCCAAATTGGCCAATTCATTTAATTGAGCTGTGTGCGTGCTGGCAAGGGCCAGCGTGTGTACAGCCCATGTAGCCAACCTTGGGCTGGCATCCTTGCTATGGGCCTACGCGGGCCTGTGATCCCCCGATCAATTTTTTTTTCCTGATTTTTTCCCTGATCTCATCACAATCCAATCCTAAATAATTCTCTTATATTTTTGAATCTCATCCAAGACCATTTTATTCATTCTTTACATCTCCAAAGCGTGTGACCCATTAGATTCCCAGTCATATTGGCTACTTAAATTATCAAATAATTTAAGCAAGTCATGAGCGTATCTAGCAACATATAACGACGTCCAATTGATCGAAAAGTCAGTGGTTTGACTACGAACCTTTCTATAGACAATTTCTGTGCAATTCATCCTTTTACCATCCTATACCCCATTCGGTTTAGAGCATGAATTATGTGTCAGCTCCCGCTAGATTGACTACGTCACATCTAGCCCAAGTGATGTTATATCTTGTCCTTGGGACTCATTACTTTATTAAACATGTCACTGAAGACCATCTTCAGGATAATTCCACTATGGCCAGAGATTCCTGAGTAATGATCCCGACAAGAGGCTGTGGGTATACTCTCCCTCTATCAGGAGCGGTGAATCCTCTATTGGCTACCCAAATACCTTTAAATACCTCAATCTGTACCCAATCATCACCCTATGAGCGACCTCTATGAGGCAACAAGGAATGGAGTCAAAGCATAGAATCAGTATCCAAGATATCCTTGAGTACATCAAGTTTAAGGATACTTGCCCTATTGCTATGATGAGACTATCATTGACATTTGAATAGATAATCCATATGATCGTCTCATAGTAGGTCATCCAATGTATTTGACTACACTTACTAAGCATCCACATATTAACTTTGAACATCTCATATTCACAGCTTATGAGATATACTACTAAATCCAATCAAGGAGTATAACATGTGCTAGTCTATTCGAATCAACAATGTTCCATCTTGCTGATTCTATGACTAGGGATAATTTAGATACTAACATAATTACAAATGATAGGAATCTCATTATCGTGATCCCATCATGATTTTCTTCATACTATGTTTCATATCATGGACTTTTATTAATCAGTTTAAGATCTATATCAATTCATATGCAAATGAATACTAATATAATTAAATAAAGCCTTTATGAATATGTACACTAAGTGTCAAAGGCGATTGCCTTTTGAGCATATCTCTAACATCTACAACCTAACAAGTAATTGAGGAATTGAAAAGATGATGATCAAACAAAGGTAGCCAACTAAACTATGTATGGAATTGCATGATTAATTATGATCTTTCACTAGTACAAAAAGTACTATTAGAGAATATTTTTTGTGGTTGTTAAAAAAACAGCAAAAAAAAGAGCAAATGCACCTGACATAAAAAATATAGGCATAAATAAATATTAAAATATGCATGTTGTTCAAAATGATAGGTGCAAATGATTAGAAAAGCGACATGCACACAATGCTTTTACACCTAT
Source organism: Balakata baccata (assembly GCA_949630135.1). Lineage (NCBI taxonomy): Eukaryota > Viridiplantae > Streptophyta > Magnoliopsida > Malpighiales > Euphorbiaceae > Balakata > Balakata baccata. The sequence continues at coordinate 10,003 of CATIWF010009889.1, read as the reverse complement.
CGTTTCGAGCGACAGGCACAAAATGTTAAAAGAACTTGTCGTTTAATATGACAGGCACAAAAATGTCTCAAAAACAAATACCTCAATAACCCTCCCCACCAGCCGTGCTTCATCATCTTCTCTAAAAGTTTTCAAACTCCTCTTAACTGCTACACATGCAACACCGGTCAACGATGCAATGGATGGTTTTTTCCTCTTTCTTTCGGTCATCTTGCTAGCTGCATGAGGAGTTTCTTCCTCCCCATTGTCTTCTTCATCTTCTACTTCTTCTTTAGGTGCACGGGTATATATTGTTCAAATTTTTTTCTTTTTGTCTATGGCCAAAAATGTTTCATGTCTCCTCCATTGATGCTTTTATTTGTTTGTATCAGGTTTTGCTCCATTATTGTCTTTGTTCTTCATCATCTTCTTCTAGGCACATGCATGGATATGTTTGGTTTTTAAAAATTTTTTTTTAGCTATGGCTGAATAATGAGTATTGCATATCTCTATTGATGCTTTTGTTTGTTGTACTAAATAAAATGGCAAAAAATTAATAATTTATTATTGTATAAATATATAGTCTCACTATATAAATATAATTTTAATTGTAAAATTAAAATGTAATAATTTATTATTGTATAAATATATAGTCTCATTGTACAAATTTAATTCTAATTGTAAAATTAATATAGTTTTAGGACTATTCTTAAAATTAATATAAAATTAAAATGCATGAAAATTGCAAATAGAAATGTTGGTGGCTATTCCTCCAATACTTAATATAGCTCATTGATTTTCGATCAAACACACCCAAGTTGCTCTATTGTCTCTTTAGCCGAATTTTAATTTGTAAAATCGTAAATTTATCAATTTATTATGTTTAATGAATTTAATTTTTTCTTTTTAATTACATTAACCGACATTATGATAAATACAATTTGCATATAAATTAATTCTTAATTTATATTTGATATATAAAAAGGAAAAAAAATCAAATTAAAGTTTTGTACGATATTGTTTTTTTATTGAACTTGTATCTTGTCAATCAAACCCAATTAAATTAAAGTTTTGTGTTTTATAAACATAATGGTTAATTGATTTTTCATAATAATTGATGGTTAATTATTTTGTACTTTATTTTCCAGTATTGTTAGTTTAGTTGTGTACTCTATCATATCATTGCAAATCTTGTACGCTAACTAATCCCATTCCAGGTCAGTTTTTGTCATATTTATTCATAATATTTCTCATTTTATTTAGTATAAGGTTTAAGCAATTATTATATAGAAAGTATTAAATACATATGAAGTGATTGTTAGTTACTTTTATACTTGAATAAAATGCATATAAATTATACAAAAACGTTACTGTTTATAATGATATGAGTTTCAAGTTTAAAGAAGTATTTTGTATGTTACCATTCTAAAAATTGTATTGATTAAAGAAACTTTTGTTGAGCCTAAATACCCGTTCAAAACTTACTTATTAGGAGTAAGTTTTGAATTGTCCCCGTTTTGGGATTGTTTTTAAACTCTAAATCTCACTTAGGATGTGAATGTAAAAATAGTTTTTAATTCTAAGAAAAATTTTGGTGCAATTTCCCATTGTTCTCTAGGTACATATGTTAATGGATCATTCTATTTATATTGTGTGCTTAGAAAACTTAGGGAAAATGCTACCAAATTTTTTTGAGATTAAAAACTATTTATGTGTTCACTAGTGAGATTTGACATTTAAGGATGAGTTAAGTTGGAGCGATAAAGACCTAAAAACCAATGTTTAATCTGCTTAGAAGCAATGGGTTTGTATTAATCTTTTTTGTTTGTATGGATAGATATGGAATGAAATTGGGTGTATAGTAGACGTAATACAGTTGAATTTTCAAATGGAGTTGATGGATTTATTAGAAATGCAATGGAAAATCAAATGAGAGAGAGAGAGAAGGAATGATTGCATGTCCTTGTGTTGACTGTATGAACATGAGAAAATTTCATGATGTTCAGATTGTCAAAACACATTTAATAAGGCATGGTTTTACCAAAGGGTACATACGATTGATATGGCATGGCGAGAGTGTACTTCTTGAGACTAGTTATAATAATAATGAATTTGAAAGTCAGGGAGAAAATTACCTTGATGATGAAGGGAATGATTTGGATAATGATCAGGTAGATGAGATGCTACATGATACAAAGCATTTTGCCAAAAGGCCGGAAGACCTTAAAAGATTGTGTTATAATGCCGAGAGGCCTTTGTATCCCAGTTGCATTAAGTTCACAAAGTTGTTAGCTGTATTGAAATTATCTAACATAAAAGCTGAAAATGGATGGAGTGATAAAAATGTCAATGCATTATTAGAACTTTTAAAAGAGATGCTTCTGGAGGGAAATGAGCTTCCAACGTCAACTTACGAGGCTAAGAAAATGTTATGTCCTATGGGTATGGAATATAAGAAGATACATGCATGTCCTAATGACTATGTATCGTATCAAAATGAGTATAAGGACTTGTATGAGTGTCCTAAGTATATTGTGTCATGTTACAAGCGTGATAAAGTATATTCTAATGATAAGAAAGAGCCTCTAGCTAAAGTATTATGATATTTGCAAATAATGCCAAGATCTAAATGCTTGTTTGCAAACACTAAAGATGCAAAGAACTTGAGGTGGCATGCAGAAGGCAGGAAACATAATGGCAAACTCAGGCATCCTGCATATTCTCAGCAATGAAGAATAATTTTTTGTAAATTCTGAGAATTTAGTGGTGAAATAAGGAAGCTGAGGCTCAGACTATGCACAGATGGAATAAAACCTTATGATACACTAAGCAGCTAGTAAAACATATGAACAATTCTCCTTATGCTTCACAATCTGCTTCCTTGGTTGACTATAAAGTGCAAGTATATAGTGTTGTCAATATTGATATCAGGGCCTAAACAACCAAGAAATGATATTGATGTTTACATTTCACCACTCATTGATGACTTAAAATTATTGTGGGATGAAGGTGTACCAGTGTATGATGCATATACTGAAAGCATGTTTACCTTACATGCCATGAAATTTTGCACGATAAATGATTTTCTGGCTTACAGTAACTTGTTTGGGTATATTGTGAAAGGTACAAAAACGTGTCTTATTTGTGAAGATAACACATTGGACCAACATTTAAATCACTGCAAGAAAAATGTTTGTATGAGTCACCAACATTTTTGCCCCCTAACCTCCTTTATTGTAAGAAAAAAAGCCTTTCAATGGACAAACTGTGATGCGAATAGCTCGAATACCATTAACCGAAAAGCAGGTATATGAACTGGTTAGAGATTTGGAAAATGTATTTGGTAAACCTTATAAACCTGTTAACAATGGCCCTTGGAAGAAAAGATCTGCATTTTGGGATCTTCCATATTGGGAACAGTTGCTAGTTCAACATTGTATTGATGTTATACATGTGGAGAAAAATATTGTGATTCTATAATAGGGACACTGTTAAACATACTGGGAAAAACAAAAGATGGTATAAAAGTTAGAAAGGACATGTTAGAAATAGGAATACGGATAGAGTTAGCACCACAACATATAGGGAAGTAGACATATCTTCCCCCGACCTGTTATACACTTTCTAGAAAAGAGAAAATAAGCTTTTATGAGTGTCTTTATGGTGTTAAGATTCCACATGGATATTAATCGAATATCAAAAGCCTTGTTTCGATGAAAGAATTGAAGTTGGTAGGTATGAAGTTTCATGATTGTCATGTTTTGGTGCAACAATTCTTAATGGTTGCAATTCAAGGCATTCTACCAAAACATGTAAGGAATGTTATTACAAGACTTTGTTTTTTCTTCAATGCAATCTGTTCTAAGGTGGTTGATCCTAAAACATTGGATGAGCTACAGGCTAATATTGTTGTTACTCTATGTCAGTTTGAAATGTATTTTCCACCTTTATTTTTTGACATAATGGTGCATTTGGTTGTTCATCTTGTGAGAGCACGTACCCAAGTAAAGATGACTATCAAAGGGTGGAATCATGTTGATAAGGGTCTTAAGGATATGATGTGGGACAATATCAGAGTTAGTTATTATCTGTGAAATTTTTTAACAAACTTTAAATAAATGCATATAATGTCTATGAAAATAATGAATCTCAAAATTTTTTTTTTGGTAGATATGGTTCAATATTGAGGATACTATATATAACAAGACTCATGTATTGAGAAGTGCAGGGAAGAAATGGAAAGACTTCAAATGCCGATTGGTTAAAAATTACATAATTAACAATCCCAAGCATAAGACACTAATGGAGAAATATAGTTGTATCATTGCTGAGGATTGGGAGGAGTTTCAGTTGGTACATAATATAGAAAAATATGAGATGCTAATTAAAGTGGAATGCATTTTAAAGTTACACTTTTATTGATTACATTCCAAAGTGGAATGCATTTTAAAGTTGTAATTTTATTCAATCTAATGTTACTGACTTCTTCATTTAATTATGTTTTTGTTAATAGCAATTGATGAAAAAAAATAAGTTAAATGCAGCAAAGTGTAAGCATCCACATCACTTGGGTTGCATAAGATACTCTGGTAAAAGGCCCATTTGGCTGGCCAAGGATCCCATCGCTTTGTTCTCTTTATCATCATCGATGGTTTCCGATGTAACTTCAATATATGATAGGAGTCTCAACTAGATTAGAACCAGAACAAAGAAGACCGATGAAGGAAATTATACAATCCTAGTTGAAGAGACTAGAGAGGTTGCAGAAAAAGTGGTATGTGATAAATTTTATATATTTTGCTTGACATCCAAATCTGACATATATAAAAAAATATGTAATGAGGTTTGTAAATTTAATATATGATGATATGAAAATGGTTATATTACTATACATGATATATGTTTTATGATGAGAAATGATATACTAACATGTGCAATTGGCATGTAAATTTAATATATGATGACATGCAGATATTTGAGATTGGTTTTTGATGTTTATATGCTGAATAAGAGGCATTACGAGAGGAAGTAGTGTAGGGAAAATGGGTATCGGATAGGTGTGATGACATATTGACACGTGCAATTAGCAAACCCAAACATTCAGGCTTTATTCGTGGTGTTGGTAGTGCGGCGACTACTAGGTCATTTTTTTGGTAAACAAGGATAGAAGAAACAATCCACCTTCATCTCAATAGAAGAAATCAAGGCTGATATGAGGGTCGAATTTGAAGCTAAAATGGTAGCTCATTAAGTATTCTTTTAGTCCCAATAAGCAGTGTTACAAAAACAATATCATTACTTCAGAGCATGCTTGTTATGCAGTAGGGAACTAATAACCCCTCTCAATTTGTCCCTGAGATAGAGGTAGAGACAGGTCCTTCGCATGATGTCCCTACACCGAGTAGCTGCCACTCTGTTAATCCACAATTTCTAATAGGAAAAATACAAGAAAAAAATTTGAATTTCATTATCACCACTTACAATTTTGTTTTCATATACACTAATATTGATAATTGTACTTTAAGAGTTGATAATGCTGTTTTTCCATGATTTTATAGGCAGATACACCATGCTGCCTTACTTTTAAAATTAATAGTGACATAGTGATTGTGGCAAGGGGTACAATTTATCCATCCCCAGCTGGTTCTTTGATTCACGGTGTACCATTAATGCCTGCTCATGTGAGGGTGTCTGTGGATTTCTCATTTCCTGAATACGAATAAGAACAACTCCCCTTTCCTACGTATGAAATTGAAATAGTAAGGCTAGCATATGACATTTTTCTTTAATGGCCACTAGATCTCGTGCTCCTTGGAGAGGTAATAATTCTTCTTTCATTTAATACTAGAAACACCTATGACTTAATTTTCATTTATGTTATAGTAATACTATAATATATTATTAATTAATAGGAAAATAAATCGCAACTACCAAAAAAGGCTTTATTGGATATACAAGGTAGCAGTTTATCAAAAGGATTAGCTACAATAAAATGTTCGACAGTGAGAAAATTTTGGCAACTTTGAGTGGCAATATGCTATACATGCATGGCTTTGTAGAAGTTTATCAAAAGGATTAGCTACAATATAACGTTAGATAGTGAGGAAAATTTGGCAACTTTGAGTGGCAATATGCTATACATGCATGGCTTTATTGTCAGATTAGGAGTTGGATACATGTTCAAAATTTCTCCTTCATCCACATTATTTCGGCTTTCGTTAAATACTATGCATGAGATAATGATAGGATTGGAAAATATTACTCAACTCCTCTCTATAGATATGCTTGATATCTCAGTCATTTGCATATTTATGATTTAAGATAAATCTATATTTTCTCATTCGTAAGATCGAACTGCTATATTCAAATGTAGTTTTAACTTAATTCGAATTTATGATTCGTGCACGCATGTATCTTTATAAATTGTTCATTCAGTCACCTGCATCCATTAGTTTTCTTTATCTGTATATGCTATCTTTGATAAATACATCTGAAACCAAGAAGGTACAAAATTATATGGTATCTGCCGTATTGGCATAGAAAGATAAAACAAATTATCCTACTACCTTACATTCAAAAGTAAAATAAAATTTGAATTCATATATTTTTTGCTTAACTTTTTATTCTGATATTCCTTATCCATTAAAATATATATTTTTATATTTATAGTGCCCATTGGATGTTGATCGGTTTATATCGTGATTGGTCAGAGATCTTTTTCATGGATCCTCTAGGCAAGGTTGATACAATCATACCTGTCAAAAATCTCATTGCCATGTAAGTTATATTACTATATATATATATATATATATATATAATTCAATTTTCAATATATCTAATGCATGCTTTTATATAAACTTATTTTTCTAAGGTATATAGATTATATCGTGTACAAGGTGGAAAAGGTTTGACCAACACACTAAGTTGGAATTTCATTACAGTATTTATCATAGTTTCTATTTTCTAGTTAGATTGAAGTACTTTTTTTTTAAATTTAGTTAAATGATACTTTATTTCTTTCTCTGAAGTGCCCGAGACAAATTGGTAATACTGAATATGGATACTATATTATGAGGTATATGTATGAAATTTTGACTCAGCATTAGATGGAGGATACATTGCATAAGGTATATGCAAATTAATTTATTTTATACGTAACTATTACAAATTAAATGATACCTAACTATTGCAATTATTATCATATTTTTTTATTTGCCTTCAAATTCTTTGTAGATTTTCAATGTCGGATCATATACTCAAGAGAATATAGATGAGATTCGACAAATATGGTCTGGTTTTTTTTATAAGTGATTGTATATAAATTTTTAATCTCTTAGATTATCGACATTAAATGTTGAGGACTTATGAATTGTGTGTGTATATATATGAATATTGTTGAATATAGATTTATATAAATTAAGTATTTATGGATTGTTATGGATATTGTATAGTATTTATGGATTGTAGATGGATGTTATTAATTTGGACCACGTTGAATAGTTAGGAATATAAGTAGATGGCTTTTGTGTTTGGTTGTATCTATTTGAGGTAGCTATTAAATTACAGGATTTACAGGATTCTGTAAATATAAATAAATGTAGAAAAAAATAAAAAATTATATTGTGGTTGTTGTTACAAACGCCAGACATAAATAATTGGTATTTTGTGGTTGTTGTAACTAACGTCAGACTCAAATGATCAACTTTTTATGGCTGTTGTAGTTAACGTCAGACACATTTGATCACTCTTTTGTTGCTGTTGAAACTAAAACTAGACACAAATGATCAACTTTTTGTAGCTATTATAGCGCCAAATGTATTTGATCACTCTTTTATGGCTGTTGTAACTAATGCCAGGCGCAAATGATATACCTTTTGTGGCTGTTGTAGTTAACGCCAGATGCATTTGATTAGTCTTTTATGGCTGTCACCAATAGCCATAAAAAGTCAATCCATTATTTATGTCTCCTGCATTTGTGGCTTTCTTATGCCAAATGCAAAAGATGAAAAACAATAGCCATAAAAGATCATTTCATGTACTAGTGTTTATACGGTCGTTCTATGGATGGAATTGAATTAAAATTTTAATTTTCTACTGTGCATGTATGAGATATGTCTAAGAAATCCAACAGTGGTATTAGAACCTCCTTATGAAAGTCATAATTAATTTTAATTTGAATTTTGGCTTACATGGTTAAAAAGAACAATTTGGACTCCCTTCTTTGCATATTTAGCTAGAACTTATTCATGGCCTTGAAAATTTAATTTTCATTAATGAACATGTTGATGGTATTAAATGTCCATGATGATATTTGAATGATTTAAATTTGATTTAAAATGAAAATTGTTTTTATATTAAGTTGTTGAAAAACTAGGTTTTTATGAACCTATTGTAGCCGTTTAGGTTCTTCCATATGACTGATCTTTTTTGTTTATTAATTTGATTACTCAAACATATTTAGAACATATATGTTTTAACTTTTGTATGGATCCTTAATTGATGCTAAAATCGTTTTGGTCAATTGGCATACATAAATGTGTGATGAGGTTGTTTTGTGTTTCCTTGGTTTTCATGATGTAATTTCTTGTCTAGCACTTCCAATTCTTATTTCAGAATTATTCATGATGTTATTTTAATGTCCAATTCATGCAGAATTGTTTGGTTTCATTCTAGATCTCCAATTAATTTTTAGTTCATAAGTGATTCAAAATTGACAACTTGGTGAATCCGATTTTGGTAATTTAATTAATAATGATTTGGAACATCCATAAAATTAATTTTATTATTTTAAACAGATCTGAAGGTGTCTAATTTGATAACATTAAGATCTGAAAATTTTCAGAATTTTTGAAATTAGTTTGAAATTGATTTGGAAAGAACCATTCAAATCATATTTTGACTAGGTAATGTGTATACAATTGGAATTAGGATTTTAGAATCTTTTTGACATCAAGATAATTATTAATTGAGATGATATAATTTTTAATTAGCTATTGGATATATTAGAAATTAAATTATTAATTTGATTAATGAATTAATTTTAGTTAGGAAGTCATATACATAAAATTGGAAACAACCTAATTGACTAAGTAGGCAATTCTAAGTTTAAATTTAGTATGATTAAATATATACCTAATTACTATAATTACCTTTTAGAAAGTGTTTCAAAATGTTTATATGATTATTTGATGAGATTCAATATTGATTATATGATAATTTTCATTTATTGGCCTGTTTTTATTCAAATGTTGAAACAGTGCATACTAAAAGGGAATCTAAAATGTTATTTTCTAGATTACCTTTGTTTTCAATTAGAAAATGCATGCTAGGGGTGTATGACTTAACATAATGGCTAATTATGGACTTGACCAATGTGATTATTCATATGTAAGATTAATTTTTGTATTTGTAAATAGGGTATGCATGTCCTTACCTTCTAACTTTTTCTATTGTATTTCTTTTCTTATCTTACTCCCATTTTATATAAATTGAGATTTTCTATTAAGAATAATGTAACTAGATTACATAGGATTAGATTAGAATTGAAGTGTAAAGGAACAAGAAGCCAATAGAGGTGGCGGCCAATACAAGAAGTGTAACGTTTGCTAATTAGGGTTAATTAGAATAAAAAAATTATTTCGAGCGAAAAATAAATAATAAGTTGCTCAATTAAAATTATTAATACGTAAAATTCGTTGATGTAGTTAATTTAGTTAAAATAGAATTAAGTGAGTAAATTGTTAAATTGAGTTGTTTAGTGAAATAATAATAATAATAATAATAATAATAATAATAATAATAATAATAATAATAATAATAATAATAATAATAATAAAAGAAGAAAAGGGGACATATTTTTTCACGGGAATAAATTGGGCACAACTGCCCCATTTCATCATTTCCTTCTTTTCTTCCTCTTCTCCTCCATTTCTCTTCCATTTTCTCTCAAAATCCAACCACAAATCAAGCTTCTTGGATCAGTGGTAAGTGAAATAATCTTTCTTGAGTTGATTAAAAATAGATT
>CATIWF010009888.1:0-13829 GCA_949630135.1 Balakata baccata | reverse complement strand
TGTGAGTCAATTATGTGATAAGGAAACAAAGTCACGTTTTGCTCTAATGAATGTCTAGTGGTGTCTTTAAATGGTTAAGAAATATTTAAAGGAGAAAGAGATGACAATACTTACATAATTGACTTACACAAGTTATCTAATGTTTCCTCTAGTTGTCTTGTGTCTATTAGTAAATAATCTTGGCTATGGCATAGAAGACTTAGGCATGCAAGTATGAACTTAATTCAAAGCCTTAGCAAAGATGAACTAGTAGATGGGCTCCTAAAGGTCAAATATTTGAAGGATAAGACTTATGAGCCATATCAAAGAGGCAAGCAACAAAAATTATCATTCAAGATCAAAAATTTTGTAAGCACCTCTAGACCTCTTCAATTATTGTATCTAGATTTGTTTGGACCTAGTAGAGTTGCTAGCTTGGGTGGAAAACATTATGTATTTGTTATTGTTGATGATTACTCTAGGTTTACTTGGATAATTTTCTTAGCTCATAAAAGTGATACTTTTGAAAACTTCAAGTACTTTGCCAACAGAGTCTAAAATGAGAAGGGATATTGTATCTTTAAGATTAGGAGTGATCATGGTAAAGAATTTGAAAATGATATTTTTGAAAATTATTGTTGAGAAAATGATATTTCTCCTGATTTTTCCACACCAAGAACTCCTCAACAAAATAGGATAGTTGAAAGGAAAAATCGAACATTAGTAAAAATGGCTAGAACAATGCTTAATGAGTATGGACTTCCAACCTACTTTTGGGTGGAAGCTACTAATACCAGATGTTATATTGCAATTCGTGTTTTCAAAAGACCTATTTTGAATAAAACTTCTTATGAGCTTTGGAATGGAAGAAAATTCAAGATCTCATATCTTAGAGTATTCGGTTGCAAATGCTTCATATTAAATACTAAGGACAACCTTGGAAAATTTGCCTCAAAATCAGATGAGGGCATATTTCTTAGTTACTCCTCCTCTAGCAAAGCTTGTAGAGTCTTTAATAAAAGAACATTAGTTGTAGAAGAGTCTATACATGTTAATTTTGATGAATCCTATAGACGTGATCTTAGGAAAGGTATTCCTTTGGATGATCTTGTAGGTTCCATAGAGAATCTCAATCTTGATCAATTAGAACAAGAGATATCCATAAAGAAGAATGATCTTGGTGAGGAACAACTTCAAGAGGATGAGCAATCCCAAGCACAAGAGCAAGAGACCAATGAGTTACCAAGGGAGTGAAGATTTGCAAGAAACCACCCAAAGGAGCAAATCATTGGTGACCCTTCAAAAGGTGTAAGTACTCATTCAAAATTTCTTGATTCTAATCTTGCTTGTGTATCTCAAATTGAATTAAAGTCAATTAGTGAAGCTTTGGATGATGAGAGTTGGTGATTGCTATCCAAGATGAACTCAACCAATTTGAGAGGAATGAGGTTTAGACCTTGGTTCCAAGACCTAAAGACTACCCAATTATTAGTAGTAAGCGGGTCTATAGGAACAAACTAGATGAGGATGGTAATATTACAACAAATAAGGCTAGATTGGTTACCAAAGAGTAAGAGGAAGGCATTGATTATGATGAAACCTTTGCCCCCATAGCAAGATTAGAAGCTATACATATTTTATTAGCATGTGCATGTCATATGAATTTCAAGATTTTTCAAATGGATGTAAAAAGTGCATTTTTAAATGGTTTTATAATAGAGGAAGTATATGTTGAGCAACCTCCTGGTTTTGAAGATCATACTTTTCCAAATCATATCTATAAACTCACTAAGGCATTATATGGATTAAAGCAAGCCCCTAGAGCTTGGTATGAAAGACTAAGTGCATTTCTCTTAAACAATGGATTCTCAAAAGGGCATGTTGACACAACTCTTTTTATTAAAAAACATAAACTCGACACTCTTATTGTTCAAATTTATATTGGTGACATTATCTTTGAGTCTACTAATAAGGATCTTTACCAATAATTTGCTAAGTGTATGACTAGGAAATTTGAGATGAGCATGATAGGAGAGCTCAAATTTTTCCTTGGAGTCCAAATCAAGTAAGGCAAATATGGCATCTTTATCAACCATTCGAAGAACACTAAGGAATTGATCAAAAAGTTTGGGATGGATGAATGCAAGAATGCCAAGACTCCAATGGGTACATTAACAAAATTAGATAAAGATGAAAAGGGTAAGCTATTGATGAAAAGCTTTATAGAGGTATGATTGGCTCACTTCTTTATTTAACTGCCTCTAGACTTTATATTGTGTATAGTGTATGCTTATGTGCTAGATTTCAATCATGTCCTAAAGAATCACATTTGAATGCGGTAAAAAGAATTTTGAAATATCTTCATGGCACCATGCATTTAGGATTATTGTATCCTAGAAATTCTTCATTTCATATCATTGGTTTTTCGAATGCCGACTACGCCGGTAGTCTTTTGGATAGAAAATGCACATCTGGAACTTGTCACTTTATTAGTGAATATTTAGATTCTGGGCATAGTAAGAAACAAGTTTCGGTTGCCTTATCTACTACCGAAGCTGAAAATGTGGCGACGGGCTGTTGTTGCACTCAAGTTCTTTGGATGAAACAATAACTCAAGGATTATGGCCATGCAATTGATCATATTCCCATTAAATGTGATAACACTAGTGCAATAAATCACTCAAAAAATCCCATTCAACATTCTAGAAGTAAACATATTGATATAAGACATCATTTTTTAAGAGATCATGTCCAAAATGGTGATGTAGTGTTAGATTTTATTGACACCGAAAACTAACTAGCAGATATTTTTACCAAGCCCTTAAATGATGAAAGGTTTTGTTTTATAAAAAGAGAGCTTGGTATGCTTGATGGGAGCATATTGATTTTAGAAAACTTTAAATCATGTTTTTACATGTATAAAAATGTTTATCTATGAATTATATGCTCTTTACTTGATTGTTGTGGATGATATACTTCATGTCAGGAAACCACATTTCCCGGTCGGGACATTTAAAAAAAATCCAACCGTTGTACCTCTTTAAACGTGCATGCTCAGGAAGCTGCCTGTCCCCCTCAAGACTATGTTTAAAAATTCAAAATTTTCTGACCTGTGGAACGTTCCCGATTGGGAACCCCCCAATTCCGATCAGGACTGCCTCGGTGGTAGCCTTTTCTAACTGCCACCAATCAAATTCATCTACCATAACTCCCATTTAAACACCTAAAATAGTAACATGCCTCTTCAAACTCTATAAATACCCCACTATTCTCATTCTTTTCCTCACTTTTGCATCAAAACTCTCTCTCTCTCTCTCAAATTTTTTACTCTCTAAACACAAAATCTTCAAACTCCCTCTATACTCACCCTTTCCAATGGCACCAAAGATTAGCACTTCGAAATCAAGAGCCTCTAAAGGCAAAGGAGTGGCTTCTTCCTCTAACATCTCTTCCTTCAATGATATCTTCAATGCCTTCTCAAGGGAGGAGAAGAAGCAGTATACCAACATCACCACCAAGAAGTTCATATCAAACCACACTCTAAATCTAAATGATCTTAACAAATTGGGTGTCAAGGATGAAGTTATTGGCATTCTTAAAGAAATGGGGTAGACCAATTTCATCATGCCCCTTGAAGATGGCCATGATGAACTTACCATCGAATTCCTCTCCACTCTTCAAGTGATCAAAGATCCAAAAAAACCCTCTCAGCTATTACGGCATTCAATTTCATCTCTTTAGCCAATCATAAAAGTTGACAAAGCATCAACTTGCGGATGCTTTTGGTTTCAAAAAGGTAGACCTTATCAATACTCAAGCCATACATTTTTCATCCCTTGATGTATGGAAAGGCATCTCTCTTGAAACCCGTCTTGATAAACGATCTAATGCAAAACACATCAAGACACTTTCTCACTTCATCCTCCATAGAATCATCACTTCCACAATCAATGCAAGAAGTGAAAGCAATGAGAAAGTCACTCATGAAGACCTTCTCTACCTTTATGCCATGATTCATAATCAGCTTATTGAAACAACCTATCTTCTTCTTGACAAGTTTCAATCCATGGCCTCCACTACCAAATGAACCATTTCTCTCCATGCTCAAATCACTTATCTTGCAAGGTATCTTCATCTTATGACATATGAAAATTGTGCACTTTTCTTTTCATCTCGCTCTCAATATGAGAGCTTCTTGGACATCTAATATCTCCTCAATTGCAAGGCCCTTCAATGAGGTTGATAACTTTTTCTATGCCTTTAGAGAACATGATGCCCAAAAGGCCACTCAAGAGGCCACAAGGAAGTGGGCAAGGCTCTCTATCGAAGGAGAAAGTTCAAGTGCACTAGAAAATGCCTCCACTACCACCTTCTCAACCATAACAAATCACCTTGCAAAGTCTTTATGACTTTCAAATGCAATCCTTCAACACCATGAGGGATATGGTGCAACACCTTTATTTGGATATTCCAAGCATGTAAGGGCAATTCAATCTTAATGTATGCACTCATTGCTTTGAACAAGCCCCACCATTTAAGAGGGAGCAGGCATTCATGAAAAGGAAGAGGAGGCAAGTTATGAAGAAGGAGATGCATAAACTAGTCCACTTTTCTATTTTGTCTTTCTTTTATGCTAAGTACTTAAATGTGTGGTTATATCATGTTTAGATCACGCATTCTATTTTCATGTAACACATCTCTACTTTTCAAATATATGGTTTTTTATTGTTTCTTTTTTACTCTCCTAGTGATTGAAACCTTTTTTCTTTATATGCATTCATTAATTTTGATATTGACAAATGGGGAGAAGAAAGAACATAACAATTATGCAAGAAATTAACTTTATCAATTATGTTGACTTTAATAATATTCTTAACATAAGTTATTCAATATGTTTTATTCCTTTAAATGATGTGAAACTTTGAATGTTTGTTATTCAATATATCAATTTGATTATAGCACTATCAATATATTATTTTTGCCTAGTTTGATTGTCAAAATCAAAAAGGGGGAGATTGTTAACCTTAGGGTGATTGCTCTCTATTTTGATCTCGACAATCACTCAAGGCTAGAGACCCAAGTCATTGGCTATGGCATCATCAAGCAAATCCCAACCAGGACACAAGGAGTCCCGACTGAGAAAATTGAATAGGGACTATCTGTTGGAGGATTTAGCCAATCAGAAGATGTCACATGTCAAAATAGGCAGTTTCCATATTGGAAAAGCTATATTGCCAATCGGGAACCCCTCTCTGCAGACAGCATTTAATGCACTTGTAAGAGAACATTAGAAAGAGTTATAACACTACTTTGTAATGGCTAATTGGTGGGTAATCAATATAAATACCCTACCAAAAGGCCATTTAATTCAACTAACTACTTTCCAAGTGCCAAAACTCTTGCAATTTATTTTCTCAATCACTCTTCATTAATTATTTATGTAAGGGTTCAAGTGTTAGCCTTCAAACACTTGGGTTATCTTGTAATTGGATAGTGTGAGCCAAATTACAAAGAATTGGTTGTTGTGTGAGCCATAAAAACACAAGGAAAATTTGGGTTAAGTGTTAGCCTTGGTTAAATACCTAATTGGGAGTGAGCTAGCTAAAACTCCATTTGTAATCTAAATGATTAGATTAGTGAATACTCAATTAAGGTTAGGGAGAAGAGTAGGGTTAGTTAACACCCGAACCTCTATAAATTTGTATCTTAATCTTCTCAATTCTTTTGGCTTCCTTGTAAGTTCGAGAATTTTTATTTTTCCCACCAATTCATCCCCCCCTTCTTAGTGATTGTTTGGGCAACATATAATACTATTATTTGTCTGATCATACTTATCAACATACATCCATATAGACGAATAACATTAGTCCATGCCTTTATAATAAATCGTAATCATAAGATATATAAACCAAGGCTAAACGTGCCCAACTTAAAACAATTATACGTAATCCTAAATTCAAGACAAAACAATGTCCACTATATCCCAAAATGCATGAATAATAGAAATGTATAATATATGAGCTGACTCTAATTCTGAATGCTCTGACTTGCTCGACTTCCTCATGTCAACTCTTCCTATGGCTCAAGACGTACATGCAAGGAATCCACACACTAAGCTATCTAAGCTTAGTGGTACATATAATCATATAAATTCTATCATACATAAAAGACAACTTAAATCATACAATCATAGCATAACACAATCTTTCATAGTTCAATCCAAGTCAATCATCGTCATGTCATCATGTCGAACATTTCATGCAACAACAACAATAGCATACCCGATAAGTGGAAGCCATTCTTGTATTCATAAACACTGTAATACATTTTCCTTTGTCCTGTTCATTAATTTAATTTGCCCAATTACTCTATACTAGAGATCTAGATACACATTGTGAGTAGAGGCATTCTCGGAGCTGAAGCCACCCTACTCACCTAACAATGACTGTTTGTATATGTGCTTGAGTCAAGTGTGTTCTTAGAGCTAAAGCCAGCTTCACTGATATTCACTAACACTAGTTGCTAGTAATATGGGTCAAGGGCGCTCTCGGAGTTGAAGCCACCTTTACTGATATTCGTTAATAATAGTTGCTAACAATATGGGTCAAGGGCATTCTTGGAGTTGAAGCCACCTTGCCCGATTAATAATGCATGAAATAATTCTACGATACCATAACCACCCTCGATAGCATGCCATCTATCCTATAGTTAGTCCTAATATAAGTAAGGGCATTTAAGTCTTTTTCTTTATTCGTATGAACCATATTCCATGATCATAATAGCATTTCCATGATATTGCATAACAACATGAATAATAAAGCATCATATCATGTTAATTCTCATTTCCATATCATACCTTAATAACCGATTCATATAGAATCATCCTTGTCATCATATATGTATTCATATACTCATATTATATCATGGTTTATATATCATCATATGCATATCCATTAATCTCATGTTATATCATAGCACATAGGCCATAATATTATTAATATATCATGCCATAATGACTGATTCACATAAAGTCATCCATGTATCACTTCTATGTATCATACATCATATAAGGGTCCATGTGTTATCACATTCACATTTAATTTCTCATGTCATGATAAATAAAAAGGGGTATGCTGAATCGCAAGAGTCACAAGCGCTCCTTTGGTGTCACGCCAGCGATAAAAGTCATGAGTGGGATTCCATAAGTTGCGACTGTAACAACAGCATATGCAGATTCATCATTCCACATGATAACTCCTTTTATTTTGTTTCCAAAGCCACCATCTCATAGCATGACCATTATATGACATATATAGTTCAGATTACCATTGTAAACATGCCATTACATATTTAATCCATCTCATATCAATATAATATGTAAAGCATACATAATTCATGTATTTACTTCATATAACAATTCCCAACAATTCAGATCATGTTTCGTGGCATTCAACAATAACATATCATTCAGTCTACCTATGCTTTAGCAATTATGCAGTAGAAAGTGAATAAATATGATTATAGGTACAAACCTTAATTTTTGGAGCCAAAACTATCACTCTTACGTCTCTCTAACGTTCCGGGTCCCTTACTCACCTTTTGTACTATTCCCTAGCATAAAAATACACAAGCCAAGGGTCCCCATACAATCTAGACAATCGGTTCTTAAGGGAACCCAATCAAAATATAGACAAAACCCTAACTTTAATGATAATAATCTATTAAACTCAATCTAGGAGTGTCAGGGAATCAAAACACTTGCTGAAATATCTTTAGAAATTCCAAAATAAAGGTGAAGAACTCATATTATGGGGCTTGTTCAAACCCAACCATGTGTTCTAGAGAAGAGCACCCAAAAACCCTTGATTAAACCTTTTTTTATTCACTCTAAATGTGTTTTTATGGTGTTTAATAATAGAGAAGTAATGGGGGGGAGGGTGGGTGAATGATCTGATCTTTGGTCGGGCTCTAGTGTCTGGGGGCAGCTAGGGTTGTCAAAAAGATGAAAAAGACGAAATAAGATCAAGTTTAAATAAAGTTACTGCCCAAACAAAAATTTTGAGCGTGCTATTGGATTCACGAGCATGAAACATTTAGCGAGCACAATCCCTTCATAGCAAGCGCGATTTTGTTGTCCCCAATTCTTCTATTTAAGCCCAAAATTGATCCATTTTATATTTGTACTTTTAATTACCATAATACCTTTCATGTTTCACATTATGTGTAAGCCTTATTTTGTGGACGTTACAGGAGGAATTTCATTCTCTACGATATAATGATATCTAGATAAACCAGTGGGTACTTAAAGAGTTAAGTGTATCGAACAATGACACCTGATAATAACTGCACAGCTAGTGCTTGACGTCAATAGTTATTATCTTAGTTATAATATATGAGTCTTTAATGACTCGAAGTCCTTTGATTTAAGGTGTCAAGACTATCCTTTCATGGGTGGCTGTGGAGGTGCTCTTGCCTTGTAGTACGCTAACCACGCTTGGTAATCTAGCTCATAGTCACCATAGTTAGTCATGTAGTGAGACATGAGATTACTAATAGTATGACTTGTTAGCGTGTAGCACCAAGGCAAGATCTTAATAGAGTTGATATTTTAGTTCTGATAAAATATATTCTTGGCCAGCAAAATATGACTTATTCGATGTAAGATTGACATTATTAATTAGATTAATAATAATATATCTTTTTTTTAATCAGAACACAAATTACCACTCATGTTAACTTTAAACATCTCATGTCTACATATTATGAGATCTATTGCTTGATCTAATAAAAAAGTATAACATGTGCTAGTCTGTCCAAATCAACAATGTCTTGTCTTATTGATTCTATGACTAGGGATAATTGAATCAAATTAACTATGTTAATCAATTTAATTTATTTTAATTTCTAATTTAGTCATTTACTCAATTTATTTTAATCTCTAGTTTAATCATATATTCAATTTTATTCCTTATGTCTTTCATGTGATTTCCACTTATTCTAACTAGGCCCTAATTAGAGGGCATTATATGGTGCTGGGGTAATAGCTTCTTAGGCCGCTAATCTTAAGGGTTAACCTTGCCTTAATGAAGAAGTCTATCCAGAGGTTTGGGTCTAAAATTGCCTTATACTTGACTTGGCTCTCTTATTGGTAGATGGGCCTACAATAGGTTGGGGTCATGTGAACCTACTGTCTTTCTTTGCTTGCTCTTTAGATTTAACCCTCTCAACATTTAAGTCTGCTGCTAACATTCTAGGAAATTCCTCTATCTGCAATGCTGCTACAAAGACTCTAATGGGGTTATTCAATCCCTCTTCCAAGCATCTACACCGATCAGCTTCATCTGTTATTATACCTCTTGCATTCTTGCTGAGGTGAGTAAATTCTAACTCATACTCTACAACTGACATCCCTTACTATTTCAAATTAAGAAACTTTCGTTTCTTATTATCCACATAAATCCTAGGCACATATTTTTCTTTAAATTGTGTTAAAAATGTTAGAAGCGAAAGTGATTTTTTAGATTGAGGGGAGCCATAGGTTTTGATCAAAATTAGAGATTTTAAAAATTTTTAATTTAACCGGCACATGCAATTAAATATTGCATGACATACAAATACACTTTGCATGTTAACCTTGAGTATGTATCCATAACTTTAGCAAAACATATTTTGTAATCTTTATAGATAATATCTATTTGCTAAGACCATCTCATGATTTTTAAAATAAAATGGAAAAATAAAAAGGTTAAAACAAACCTTTTAATGCCAAATTCACCAAATGTGTAAACCAAGCAAAAGACCAAAAGCTTTGGTTATCTTTGAAAATACTCCTTAACTAGTACAAGATGTATGATCCCAAAATATCTCATTTCTGCAAATTTATAAGCTATTAACACTTTAGAAGTTTTTCTTGATATTTTTCCTTCAAAGCTTTTTGAAGAAAAGAAAGGAAAATTTTTTGAGCAGATTGCAAATTAGTAACCGAAGAGAGAAAGAGAAGAAGAAGAAGAAGAAGAAGAAGAAGAAGAAGAAGAATTTTTTTCAACTCATTTAAAAGTTGGCAGAAAGTGGTTAAACTTTTTGACTTTTTTTTTAAAAATCGTTCTTCTTTCATTTTTTTTTATTTTAAATAAATAAATGGTGGAAGAACTTTGAATTATGTCCATAATTTTAACCAAAGAATTAATCTTCTCTTCTATTAACCATAGTAATTACTTTAATATATCACTATGGTTAATTTAATTAAATTAAGTTATAATAATTTTAATTAATACTTTAATTAAAATTATATAGGAGAAATAATTAAAATTACTCAATATTAATTTTAACTTAAATAATATAAGTGATCATTTTAAATTTAATTCTCAATTAAATTAATTCCCACATCATAAATATTAACTAGCCAAATTATTTAATCTGGGTGTGACTATTAAGGTCAATAGTTTTATCGAAATAGAAATATAATATTAACTCTTTAATATTATATCAACACTATTTCCAAATTCCTCGTATATCCAGACACATTAAGTATCCTTTCAGAATTCTCCTTTTAATTACCGATAAAATCTCGAATATTAATTTGACCTCTAGATCATAATATTAACTTATTTCATTATGATCCTGCTATTGATTAGGGTTACAATACGTCAAAACCCTATTAGCGTAGTCAAGTACATTAGATGACCTTATGAGACCATCACCTGGATCATCTATTCTATGTTAGCGATAGTCTCATTATAACAATAGTGTAAGTATCCTTAGACTTGAGGTGCTCAAAGTTATCTTGGATACTGATTCTGTACTTTGACTCCATTCCATGTTGCCTTAGGAGATGTCGCTTATAGGGTAGTGATTAGGTACATTTTAAGGTATTCAAAGGTAGTTGAGCAGCTAACAAAGGATTCACCACTTTTGATAGAAGGAGTGCATACCTGTGGCCTCTTATCGAGATCATTACTCGGCAATCTCTAGCTAGAGTGGAAATGTCATAAAGATAGTCTTCGGTGACATATCTTTAAGAGTAATAAGTCTCAAGGATAAGATCTAACATCACTTGGGCTTGATGTGATGTAGTCAGTCTAATAGGAATTGATATAAAGTTCATGCTCTGAATCGAGTGGGGCATAGTTTGGTGAAATGATGAGTTACACAGATATTTATCTATGGAAAAGTTCATAGTCAGATAACTAACTTTCCGGACAATTGTGAGTCATAATATGTTGCTAGATACAGCTCATGATATGTTCAATATCATGTGATATTTTGAGTAGCCAACATAACCTAGAATGTTACACACATAGAGGGAATGAAGAAAATGTGAAATGAGTTTTGGATGTAATCCAAAACATGAGAGAGATAAGTGTGCAAAAGAGTTTTGCATTTTTGGGCAATACTGCTCATCGCATGTGTGATGATTGTCTTGAGCATGACAGAAATTTGAGAGCTTTTGTTCATTGTGAGCACAATGACCGACGCACAGGATACTGCTAATTCGCAAGTCATTGTGCTCGTGATGAGCTTTAGGGATTAGGTGTGCAAAAACTGTTAAGCCATTCACTGTGCGCAATAGGAACCTAAATCTAGGGTTTTAACTCTCCATCTCTAATTTGGATTAGAGATATATGATGTGTCTATCTTTGTTATAATTTTATAAGTGTTTTTAGTTGATTTTATTTATTGCTTTATGTTAAATTTAGGTTGATTTGATATTTAATCATGTTTTGAATGTTTTTAGATCTTGAGTGGTGGAAAGGAGCATAGGAGCATGTTTTGAAGATTTAATTAAGCAATGAAATGTTTTGGATTGTGGAGGAGACCATTGGAGCTATTGAAGAAGCCAAAAAGATGACTTACAGGAGAGAGGCTCATCACGATGTCGTGACAGCCATCGTCGGCTCATGATAAAATACAGGCAGCGAGCTACTGTTGCAGTCGCAATGCCCAACACAACCTTACGATGCCTAGGTAGGAGAAGGTAGCATGAATCTATCACAACCTTATGATGCCTATACCTCCCACGATATCCTAAACACTACAAAAATGTGCCCAGTTGTCCAAATTCGATTTTTACTAATTCTTTTAGAGTATTTCACTCCTATGAATGGAAAAATAACATATTTTGGGAGTTAGACTTAGGTTATGTAACATTCTCAACTATCCATACATGCATTATCACATGCATTTCATTTGGACATATTTATTTTATAAATGTCTATCATACGAAACACATGCATACGTAAGGATTTTGGCGTGAACGTATTCACGAGATAGACTTGACACGGGTCAGTTTATCACAATAGGACCAAGTCGTACGTGTCTAGCTATAATTTAAATAAGGACACAAGATATTGAAAATGAAATTAAATAAATGATTACTTTTGAAATAAAGAACATTTAGCATAGTTAAATTAAAGAAGACAATTTGACTATATAGTATTTTGGCACTAAATACTTGTAATTATGTAGAGAAAATAATAATAACAATAATAATTAATTTAATTAATTATTTATTATTTATTTAAATTATTTAAAAATAATAACAGAAAAAAAATAAAAATAAAAAAAATAAAAATATAAAATATAAAAATAAAAATAAAAATTCAAAAGTAGGTCGGCAACTTAGATAAAAAGGGGCAGAATTGGCCCTTCTTTATCCAGCTGCCATTTCTTCCTCCTTCTTCATTTTCATCTGATTCCAAGCCTCCAAACTCCATCATCTGGCCATACTTAAGTTAATTCTCCTCTCTTGTATGTTAATTTTGAATTAAGACATAGGTTAAGCTAGGTTTATGTAGTCACAAGCAACATAGTGTAATTCTGGGTTCTGTTTCAAAAGCAGTAAGTTGGCCTCCGTTTTCTTCAAGTTGTAGACCGAATCTAAAGAAACACAAAACATAAAAGTTGTAGCTTTATGTCTTAGGTTCATGGATATATAAATAGTTTTGCATGACTTGGTTTCTGTAAAAAGATATGGGCATCGGACTAGAACTGGTTCCATTGAGGAACCTAGCTGAATCACTTTCTATTTTGATTGTGTTTCTATATGATAGAGTCATTATTTGAGGAATCTTAAAATACGAAACTTGTAGATATATGTGTTATCTAGTTGTATACCAAATTTCAGGATCAGACTATGGGCGGATGTTGATTTATAGGCAAGAGATTCATGCCTATTCCATATTTGAGCTGCCTGCTTAGTGTTCTGGGCAGGTTCAGTCAGTTGTTGGCCCATTTTGAGCTCCTTATAGACATAATCTGTAAATGGTCAAAACATAAACGTTATAGGTATATGTCTTAGCTAAATATTTGCACACATTTCACCTCAATATGTTATGTATGTTGTGAGTTATAGCCTTTACAATTCAGACTGGTCCGGATGCCAGCCGTGTTTCTGACCAGTCCCAATTACCCCACCATATGAGGACCTTAGAGGCAGAATGGATGAAAGTTGTCAACATGAAAAAATGTTCCATTTTAACATATCTATGTTCATATAAAGTTACATAGAAATATGACTTACATGTTGTAAGATATGAAGAAGTAAAGTTGGTGTTTCAAAACTGCCTATGGTCAAAAACAGGGCAGAGAACAGAACATATTTGTAAATTGCATAAAATATTCCACAATGGTTTGATTGGTCTGAAATTTAGATATGTGGTATCCCTATATGTTAGCTTTAATTAGAAACATGAATCATGCAAATGGAACTAGTATAGAAAAAGTTATAAGCTAATGAACATATGAAGGTCACACTGCCTTTAGACCAAATCCTAGTTAGTGGTCCTTAAAATGCATACTTCAATTTGTTTAAGTTTATTTAGCTACCAATTGACCAAGTATACATTCAATTA
>CATIWF010009882.1:0-23296 GCA_949630135.1 Balakata baccata | reverse complement strand
ATAAATATTAATTTTACAAGAGATAAAGTAAAATGAAAAGTAAAAATATAATAGCATCCCTAATAGTGATCTTTATTTTAAAAAGCATTTTTAAATATAGAGTAACAAAATTTTTACTAGTTCATAGACTCTTTATATTTTTATTTTTCATTTTATTTTATCACTTTTAAATTAATATTTATTAAAAGAAAAAATAAATTATTTTTATTGTAAAGAAAGAGAAAAGTAACATATCAATAAAAGATAAAATATGTATAAAAAGTTTGTATACTTTAAATAATATGTATAATAGATAGTGAAATTTGACTCTTTAGATATAGATAGTCAAATTCAATGTCTTTTCTAAATTTTAAAAATTAGAGAATCTATTAGAGACATTTTTTATGGATTTATTTTTTAAAATAAAGAAGATAATTCAAATAAAGAGTTTACTGAAACGTTTTAAAAAGTCTATTAAACTTATAAAATAATTTTTAATCTCTATATTTAAAGATGTTTATTTTCTAACAAAAATACTTTTTAAAATAAAGAGTACTATTGGAGATATTTTGAGAGACTATTTTATAAAATTACTTTTTAAAATAAAAAATATAGTAAAAATAAATAGCTTATTAAAGATGCTCTTAACATCATGTTGCATCGGAATGGCTAAACTTAGAAATAACTAATAAAAAGAATGAAAACATATAAATAAGGACAATATTAATTAAAATAGATTGGTGTAATTTATAAAAAATTCACATAATGTCGTAATAAAGTCTTCATGAAATACAAATATTATTCATATTTTACAACAAAATGCTAAATTGATAATTGAATAATCATAATATTGATCAAAACTTTGTCGAAACTATGAGAGTCTAAATTGAAGTTAATAAAAGTGAAAAAAGAAAATTTTCGAATATTTAAGGTTAATTAATTAAGTGAAATCGGGAAATTGAACAAAATCGTAATTGCATTCCATTCTTCTTAATTGCTTGGTTTCCATTATTGTGTATGGAAGCAGAACAAATTGTTCCCATTCTTTTTAGTTGCAGGGTACTGCGTTGTGAATCTGTCCCTCTCATAACTTGGTTGGGGAGATTATTGAAACCAATATAAAAACGACACCTTTTTTTGCCAGGATAGGCCTGTCGTTTTTACAGTTTGGGGTGTCGATAGCCGATTTTTGGAATCAATGCAAGGAATGAAGGAACAACACCGTTTTTATCTGCTGGCGCTAAACAACATTTAACGACGTCGTTTTCGAGAAAGTCAGCGCATTGTAGTAATGATCAGTAACAAACCAATACTAAGCGTATCAACTTTGTCATAATATAGATCAATCAATATAGGCTCGTGAAAAGTCTCGGTATCGATACTCTCCAACAACAAAAATATAAAAAAAACAAGTGACAAGGTTTTGAGTTTGGATTTTCTCATTATTATTATTATTATTACTATTATTATTAATAATGAGAATTTAACAACTTTACAATAGTATAGCATGAAAAAGCACTATCTCGTTGAGATGTTCTATACATCTGTCATTTTTCAATACATTTCTTTAGATAAAGACTCTATTTTTTCCACTTTTCGTATGGTAAATATTTCTCAAAACATAGAGTGCGTTATAGCTTTGATGAAACTATGAATTTATATTAATACATAGTTGATTGAAATAATTTGGTATCTATTAATGTCTTAAGTTCAAATTTTGTATATAAAAAAACACTGCACTAAAAGAGCTCTAACAATAATAGGTTAACAGTTAACTCGAGTTGGGTTAGTCAACTCCAATAGACTTATGGAGATAATGCACACAAAAAAAAATTACAAATTTGGCATGTGTATTATTTTTATAGGAACAAATTTTGAATTTAGCCCCATAAATAGAAATGTCTTCCATAAACTGTATATGTTATTGTTAACAAAATTCTAACCAAAACGAAAGCATACAGCACCAAACATACACCAATTGCATACAAAAGTCACATGGTTAATCTAATTTATTAGCATAAAGCTTTGGAATTTATAACAACTCATGAGTTCTTTAAGCTCTTAATTACATGATCACTAATACATATCCACTTTTTTTTTTAAATAAATGTTTAATTAAATTATGAATATATAAGAAAATGTAAAAATAAAAATTTGTAATTTTTCGATTTTAAAAGGTTCTATATTCTTAATTCAAATTCAAGAGATTTGATTGAATGAGAAAGAATCCTAACACTCCATATCATATATAAAAATTTATAATTTTTTAACACAAAGGGTCCGATAGAAAATTTTGACTCGAAATTCCATAAATTTATAGTCTTAATTATTATATTAGTTGCATCATACTATATATAAAAGTGGAAAGAGGAACAAATTAATTTATTAAAAAGTCAATCTGATTATATTAATTAATTGAATTAATTTTGTCATTTAATAATTTAATCTATTATCTTTTTAAATATGTGCCTAAAGAAAACATTATAGATTTGTTATAAATGGGGAAAAGGAAAAGAAAAAAACATTATTGGTTTTCTATGGTATGTATTTTAATTCTTGTACTATAAATTAGTTTCATTTAGTAAAGATTGTGTTAATATCATTAACATATATATACACTATAATTTTATTTTTTTAATTAACATAATTTTAAATTTAATAATAATAATAATAATAATAATAATAATAATAATAATAATAATAATATAAGAGTATGAATAGGAGAGACAAATAAATTTGCCTAAAAATTAATATAATTGTATTAATTAATTGGATTAATTTTGTCATTCAATAGTTTAATTTATTAGTAAATAATATTAATAATTCATTAAATATAAGTTCAATTCTATTAGAATTAGGTAACAATATTATTCTAATATTAAAAAAAAGAAAAAATAATTGAAAGACACGGTAAAAAAAACAACAATAATATATTATCATTTAAAGTACAAAACAATCATTTTCATTGATATATTGAATTTATATAATTATAAGTCTAAACTAAATTACAACCATACACGTAATATATAATATAAATTTCAAAATATTAAATACAATTATTATAAATTATTTGATAAGTTGTAATTTCTTAATAATTTTTATATAGTTCAATAATTAATTTATTTTTATCATATACAAAATGAGTTCAATTTTTAATATTTACGTGCATAGTATAATATAATTTATTTTTAAATTAAATGTGATTTAATTACACGATAATTAAAAATAACAAAAATTAATTTGCTAGATAAAATTATTATTATTTAATAATGATGTGTAATAGATAAAATGACTATAAAGTAGTAATTTGAGGATAAACAGAATAACTATAAAATACTTATAACTTTGCTTTATATATGACTTTTAATAATAAATAAATTAGTGATATTAATATGAGTTATAATAAGAATCCAATATATAAAAATTATGTGTAATGCATGCTAATGGTTGTCTTAACTCTTAATCAAATCATAATATATATAAAAGAGGAAATATGAAGGACAAGCAAAATGACTGTAAAGTATTTACTATATATATTTTATATATAATTCTTAATAATGGATAAATTAGTAATTTAATGAAATTTGAGATAAACATGTGTTCTTATAATTCACTATAAATAAAATACCATAATAAGATGAAATAAAATAAAAAAATTATATAAAAATCGAATAGTAATTAATGAAAAATTCAATATCTAATATCATGTACAATGCTTCTATTTTATATATAACTTTTAATATTTGAAAAAAACATTTGCCCCTATCCCAAATATTTGTGGCATTAGAATTTTATTAATGAATAATGCTTCTATTAATATTGAAATGAAATTAGCTTATTAACATTGTTGTTATATTATAACTCTATATTTAGTTGAAATATTAATTAGTTAATTAATATTTCAAATAAGAGAAAACAAATTAATGAAAAAAAATCAAGTGGTGATTAATGATAAGTCAAATATCTAATAATCATATATAAGACACTATAGCGAAAATAGGGAGAACAAACAAAATAACTATAAAATATGTACTATTTTATATTTTATATATAACTTTAATAACATTAAATCATCTCTCCTCCCACTGGTGTGTATATATATATGCGATCATTTTGATTTGGAAGATGAACTTTTGAGTTTATCATCTTCTTCTTTTATTATTCTTATCAAGTGATAGAGGAAGTGATATATTTCAGTTCGCCAGGAGTGGAGTTTGTGATGTTCAATTTCTAGTCGATATCTGTTATATTTTAGGAGATAAATATCGGTAAACCTAAATACCAGTGATAGAAACGAATTTGCTTTAAGAATATTGTGTGGGATATAGGCTTTAGATTGATCTCTTCGCATTTTCCTTTTTCTTTGAACTTTTTAATGAATTAACGATTTTCTATCTGTTTCCTAACAATATATTAATTTAAAGTATAAATATTGTTCTTATATAATTTATTTTTATATTTTATTATATTTGATACATGTTAAATATTATATACTTAGAAAATTTTATGTAAACTAGTTTAATCCGGGTTAAACTTTAAACTTAATATGCAGTATTTTCTAGTTCATTGACTAAGTCAGGTTTAATAAGCTTGTTATTACTTTTATTTTATTTTATTGTTTTGAGACTATAAGTTTGTTATTACTAGAAAGATAGAATTTAAGATAAATATATATTCATATAATTTATTATGAAAAAATAATAATAAAATGAAATAAATTAATAAAAAAATTATATAAAAACTAAAAGATAATTAATAACGAGTTTAATACTAATAATTATCTATAAGGTGCTTTAATGAAAACTAATATTATTAAACTAAAATTTATTGATAATTTTTTTTTATTTAATTGTATTAATTAGTTAAAATAAAAGAATGCCGATCTTAGTTACCCAAGAGGGTGAAATAATTAAATTATTACTCAACAGAAATTTTAGGTGGTTAATTGTATAAATAATAATAAATTTTTTCACTTTATTATAATTTATAATTTGGTACCAAAATTTTTTTATTGTTATAAATTGATATTAAATTTTAAAAAAATATTATAATTTGTTATCAAATTAAAATTTTAATTAAACAAAATAATACGAATGTGCTACATCAATTATCAATATATCACGTTACCAATCAATAAGATATGTCAATTTTTTTTTAAAATTTTATTTTTAGTATTAAATTGTAATATTATTAAAAAATTTTGTACTAATATTAATTATACAAATTAAAAGATTTGATAATAAGAATTTAACAATAAGTGCAATTAGCCCATTTTAGGAGAAGAGAGAAGGCAAGAAGTTGCTTGCTCAGTCCAATTATTCATTTTTCCTACTAGGTTTTCACAGGGCAAGTAGAAGAAGAGCTCGGTTCGCGTCTTAATTCTTTGCTGCAGCGATTCCATTTCTATATCGACCCAACATCAGTTTTCCCTTTTGCATACGAGAGACGAGAGTAATTGGAGGATCTGTTTATCTTTTTTTTTTTTTTTTTTTTTTTCTGGTTTGTTTAGGTGTTGATAAACCCATAACATAACTATGAGGATCCGCGCGTTTTAAGCTGATTTTTACTGAATCCCATTGCTTATTCTTATCTGGGTTTGAATTGAAATGATGGATTTGAGTTGGCTTAGCGCCATCTTAGTTGGGGCAGGCTGCCTTGTTTTGGGTTACTGCATTGGTTCTCGCCGTCCTGCTTTTATCTTTCTTAAAACCAAACTCTCTAAAGACGCTGACTTTGGTGATGGAAATAGGAAAATTAAGGCTAAAGAACCCCTGCAAATTGAGAAACTGGCTGACATTCTTGATGACTTCAAAATGGTAAGCGTCTCGCCTCTTGCTTTCTAAAATTATTGTGAAGTTTGAAGTGTTTTTGTTTGTCAATTTTTTACAGATTTTGGTTGTGCGGAATGATCTTAAGATGGGCAAAGGGAAAATCGCTGCTCAATGCAGGTACCGTCTTCTTCTTCTCATATGAACAGCTTATTTGTGTATGATTTATTAATGCTATCAGTGTTGTTGGGTGTGTAACTGATAGATTTTGTGATTGTTAAGAAATCCTTTAATGAGTATTTTATAGTTTATTGAAGATATGTTTCCATTTGCGATCAACCACTGAATTTATTATGCACTTGAATGTGAAGAGAAAGAGATATTTGAAAAACAGATTAAGTTGTAAGAACTATTATATTGTTTGGGCATACAGTTACTCTAGTTTCCAAGAGCAGGCGACATCGGAATATGCACATGATATTGGCTTAAAATCTTACAAAGAATAGCATTTGAGCGGTTTACCATAGAGCTTCCATGTGGTACCCTTGATTTCTAGCATCTAGAGGTTTCTTTTACTAGTCTATTGGATGTCAATGTGAACTAATACATGGATCTAAGTCTAGAAATTCAGCCAACTAAGTTGTCATTTGAGTAATTGATTTAGATTTACATCTCTTGGTTTGTTGATCAACTGAAAGAGTGGCTTTTTTTTTTTTGTTTGTGGTTCGAGGGGTCCTTGTGGCAGAGATGACTTCCATTGGCAAAGCAGCTATAAGCCATTTAGCAAGTAGTTTACAGGTGGTAGTTTTTTAAATTGATCAATTCAAATACTGGCAGATTTGGCTTGGGGTCAGAAGGGCTTATTTTTTTCCACAAGTGTTAATGTTGAGGTGGTCTTTGCAGTTTGCTGTTTGAATGAATTGTGGTTGCTATTATCTAGTCGCTAACTCTTTAGATAATACCAATCTGGTAGCATGTTTCGTAATCATGTTATGACCCTTTCTTGTATTGAGAAGTCAGTTCTATTCAAGGAAACATTACCATTTATGATCCTTGGTTAAGCAATATGTGCTTTTCTTTCTTTCTTTCTTTTGCTATTGAACTGCATCTTATTTTAATTTATTATCAAATTTTGTCTTTGTTGGTCAGTCATGCAACTTTGGGTCTATACAAGAAGCTCCTCAAGCGGGCACCAAAGGCTTTAAACAGGTAGAGACACATGTTCATTCAAATTAACTTAGTGGGAACCTTAGAAATGTATTTTTTCCTCGTTTTCCTTTTTTTTTTTTTCATTGTTCTTCCTCCTCCTCCAGTTTTAAAGTTTTTGCTAATATGCAGGTGGGAAATGTGTGCACAGCCAAAAGTGGTTGTGAAAATCGAAAGCGAGGATGATATGCTCGTTTTGCAAGTCAGTATGCCTTATAATTGTTGTCTTGTTTTATTAGTTGTTAACCTTGCCTAATCAACTTCAACATTACATTCCATCTTTTCAGCTATGATTTTTAATAGTTTGAAATGATTATGTAGGACATAAGTTACAGATTTGTGAGATCTTGGTATGGGGAAAGCAATACTTGCCTACTTTTCGCTGTATTAGCTATCTTGATAGAAAGATTTAGTAATAGGGAAAATTGTATAAGAATCTCAGGTTACTGCTCAATCGCTTTGTCTCCCTGCGTTTAAACTTAGTTCTTTCCCTGTACATATGTATCTATTTGCCCTTTGTCTGACCAAAATATGAGTAAGCAATGTGTACTTGGATCCACATATAACTCAAAACAATCATATTGAACACCAGTTGAGATCTGATATTGTTCCTGGAAGTTCCACCTGTCATGCTTGGAAGTGCCTTTCTTTCTCAACTGAACATCTGACCACAAATTGATGTTTTTCCCTTCAGATTTTGCTCTTCTTTGTGCAAGTTTGTCATGCTAATAATCATCTGAAATAGGGTAAAATATTTAATAGAAACAATGAGGTGAAAGCATGCGGGAAATGCCCTTTTCTTTTGATTGTTGGGCCGAGTGGGGCAGATTTATGCAATTTCCCCAAATATTTTGGAGAGCTTTATGTGAGACCATTAACCTAACTCAACACTCTAAATATGGAAATATATAGTTTCAGAAACCAAGGTTTAGGTACTTGAGATTGATGTTTGCCTCATAATACAAGTGGCCTATGCATATGAGATACAAACTCTGTTGGTATTTTCATATTGCTAAAAGCCTAAAACTAACTACTAAACGGAGTAATTAAGCAAATATGTAAATAGTTGGTATTTTGTTCTTCACCTTTCCTTTTCTTTTTTGCCTTGCTGTCCGTGTGATTGTTCTGTTTCTCTTTCTGTGTTATTGAGCCTGTACATTTTTTTTTCTTGTGCTTTATAGTATTTTAAACTCTGCATTTTCAATCAGCATTGAGAATGCAGTTGAACTCATGTTGAGCAGTCTTCGTTATGAAGCACCGGATGATTATTGATATTTGTAGTTGCATGGCCAAAATTTTGTCGTCTCCTTTAATTTTTAAACTTAATTGGCAGGGTTGCTTTCAAATTATTTGTCAGTCTGTCGTTTTATTTTATTGTTTCTTACTTTCATTTATCTGTTTCTTTGCCCAATATATTTTGTCTAACTTTGACAGGAAAGAGCTAACTCACTTAAATTACCAACTCATATTACCATTGATGCTGGGAGAACACAAATTGCACCAAGTGAGTTGCAAATATAATTTACTTCATTTCTTGGCTTTTATAGCTGCCTTAAGTTATGTCTAGACAGCACAATTGTTTAGTTCCACTTCAGGATAGGATGGGAGTCCATCGCATATGTACTTCACTCATCTTTTTCACAAGTTTGATAGAATTGATTTTGCATATGAAAAGAGAAAGGAAAAGAAAAAGAAGCTATTTGAGCCATTTCTGGCAGAGAGTAATAGTATTGTGATTGTGAAGGAAGTAAAAGTTGGAATTTCACTCTTCCAGAGGAACACACAAGAAGGAACTGCTGTAAATGCCTTAGAAAGTTCATCGAGGTCCAATATGGAACATTACAGACAACCCATGAAGGTATTGATGCATGTAGCTAGAGAATTAGGAACCAGGAAATAGAAGCCGGTGAAGTTTCAAATTTCAAACAGATGACACCTAGTTCTAATTGTGGAGGTTGTGCTAAAGTCATTGCCTAGGTATATTGTCAGTTCCATAGAGTGCTTATCTTTTCTGACTGATATGCTTTCAGCCCCTGATAGTTTAGACAATTAACATATGGGAAGTATCATTACAGGCCACCAAAAAGCAGAAATATGATTATCAATTTTCAAATTACTAATTTTGTACAAGTGGAGGGCTGAGCTCTAATATATGGGACGCAAGAACGACAAGGATAAATTTTTTTTTCTTAAAGAAGAATTTTATTTGGTTTTGTACAATTGATGTATTTTCTACAACATGTTTGCAGAATATCCTTCTTTATAAGCTTATTATCCAGTTTAGCTAAGGAGATTATATAATTATTTTCCTTCAACAAACTTGGTGCTAAAGTTTATTTAATTTTGTTTTGCGTTTGTTTCAGATTCAAGAACAGTGATGGCTATTCTTGGTAAGATTCTTAAATTCCGTGCTTTATCTTTTCAACCTATCTTGTTCAATTGTAGAAAGCCGTAAGTTAATAGAATAAGAAAAAAAGTTAACTGGAATAGTCACTCAAAAAGCATTGCTGTCCAAAGGACTGTTTGAGACTGGGAAGTCTTTATGCTATATTTTGGTCAAGTATGCTGCATATGTTTTATATGCGCCAAAAAATTGGAGGAAAAACGTGGCAATGTACAGAAGGATTTTTCAGATTAGATATATATGTTGATCACTTGATCTCTTGATATATTCCCCCTGAAACTAATATGTGCAGGACCTGTGGAAGTGGTCGATGAAGTGACAGGTGGACTGAAGCTGCTATAGAGCCAGAGGCTTCTCCATCAGAGTGAAATTACCCCATATGCAAGTGTCTGTTTTCTGTAGAAGGACCACTGATCTGTCTTTTTTCTTTTTTTTTTGAAGGAAATTCAGTCAATGCAATTCTGAGTATCCTCTCAAACTCTGAACTGTTACTTTTTATGACGACGAAAGTTCTGCAGCGGACTCTTGATAGCGAGTTGCTGTGCTGCTAGTGATTTTGTTTTTGATAAAGCACAATGGAGGCTGGCTGGTTTTTAATGTCGAAGGGATGGATGGAAAAGTTGATTCTTGTGAGTTTGGTGTTTCTTTATCTAATTCTCTCCCATTGATCTATAGAAAGTTAATCAAGAAAATTGAATTCCTTGAACACCTGGTTAAATTCCCTGTTGTTAATTTGTATTATGCATGTGGTACATGGTGATGGTTTTACGTAGATTCACATATTTCTCCTTTTTTAACTCCTATTTTGTCATTCACAAGAAGAGGTTTTACTAATTATGATATTCAATTTAGTTTCATTGGATTTTCAACCAAAAAAAAAAAAAAGGTTTCATTTGGAATAACTTAAATTGACGTAATTAAATAATTTTCACATAATTGTTCATTCAAAAAGTCTAGAAAATAACAATTTTCAGAGAACGGAAAATCACCTATGGCCCAATTGATTAAAGACTATGGAAGTTTCCACTGTTCATTTTTCCAAACTTGTAATAAAAAAAACCGTGGAGAATTAAATTGAAAGATTTTGTAACGCTAAGGGCAAAAATGTTATGAAAAAGGGATAAAAGGCTAATTTAAAATCTAAATTGTTTAATTCTTAGCATTTATATATTAAAAAGAAAACAAGAGCAGAATCATAAAATTTAGAATTCAAATTTTTAGTCAAACTGTTTGTCTCTTATACTAAAAAAAATAACAATGTAAGTAGTTCGGTTTGAGCCAATTAAAGAATAACTTGATTGGTAATTCCACTTGTGAAAATTGTAAGTGTCAAGTTCGAGTTTTCTTACCAAAATTTAATATATGAAAAAATTATTATTTGCTCTTTATAATTTAACATAATACATTTAGTACTCTTGAAATTTGAAAATTATATAATTTACCTTCTATAATTTGACCATTTTGTAATTTGACATAATATTTTAGTACATCTGATATTTAAAATTATACTACTTATCTTCTAAAGTTTGATATATTGCACTAGACTCTTCCCCAATAAATTTGATTTATTGTATCAGTAGCTCTCTAAAATTTAATATATTGTATTAGTATTTTTCTAAGTAAAAAATATTTTTTTAATAGCATTAAATGTTTTAAAATTTAACAGAAAGGCTACATAATTTAATACAAATAAAATAGAATAGACAAAATGTATAATTTTTAAATTTTAATAAATATTAATATATTATATATAAATTATAGGATAAATAGTAATTTTACATTTAATATTCACAATGTGGGCAATGTTAGTCTCGTAAATAATTAAAAAAAAAAGGGTGCGTTAGAATAGTAGAATCCGAAACATTGACCCTTGACATTGACAAAGTCTTTTTTGTATATTTTATTGGAAAATGTTATTTATTTTAATATTTTTTATTCTAATTTATAGATTTTATCATAAAATATTATATTTTTAATATAAATTGAATAAAGACGGGAGAGTACTGGTTAGAACAAAAGGTATTTAGATAAATAGGTTTTTTTTCTATTTTATTTAATATTCATTTATTTTATTTAGTATCCCTTACGATCATGCACGTAGGCATTTTCTAGATCCAAATTTTTAGCTCAACAAGAACGAGTTCAATGGATCAACATCATTGAATTTCACGAACCGAAAAGACAAAACAGAGAAAAGAAAGAAACAGTCTTCTTTAGAATTTGGAAAATTTGTTGGAGTTCTATCGAAGGAGAAGAAAGCAAAAGGTTGTATCTTTAATTTGAATTTTGTTTTTGCAGATAGTGTTTTCTTAAAATCTGGGATTTGGAGGATTTTATAGAAAATTTTGTTAGTTTCTTGCTAGCATTTGGATTCAAGAGTCTTGTTGAAGAGAAGTTTTGGCAAGAATTCAAATCTTGATTTTGCGACGATCGGAATCTATAAAGGATGAGAGAAAATGGTAAGGCGTATTCAGATTTCATATAATTGGAATTAGAAA
The DNA here is from genome assembly GCA_949630135.1 of Balakata baccata. Taxonomy (NCBI): domain Eukaryota; kingdom Viridiplantae; phylum Streptophyta; class Magnoliopsida; order Malpighiales; family Euphorbiaceae; genus Balakata; species Balakata baccata. The sequence continues at coordinate 11,441 of CATIWF010009882.1, read as the reverse complement.
GGAAGAAGTTAAGACAATTATATATATAGGAGAATACCAATCAAGTAAGAAATGAGTGGAAAAGATCCGGAGAAGCTAGATGACGAACAACTGTCGGAGCTACGTGAAATATTCCGGTCATTCGATCGGAACAACGACGGAAGCTTGACGCAATTGGAGCTAGGATCGCTACTCCGATCACTGGGCCTGAAGCCGAGCGAAGATCAGTTGGAGACGTTGATACAGAAGGCAGATAAGAACAGCAATGGTCTGATTGAGTTTTCGGAGTTTGTAGCCCTTGTGGAGCCTGACCTTGTTCAGGCGAAGAGCCCGTACACAGAGGATCAATTGAAGAGGATATTTAGAATTTTTGACAGGGATGGAAATGGGTATATTACCCCGGCCGAGTTGGCGCATTCTATGGCCAAGTTAGGGCATGCTTTAACGGCAGAGGAGTTGACAGGGATGATCAAGGAGGCGGACACCGACGGTGATGGGTGCATCAATTTTCAGGAGTTTTCCCAAGCTATTACCTCAGCTGCTTTTGACAATTCCTGGAGCTGAAGGTTATCCAGAGATTTTGCTTAATTTCTTGATTATGATATATATGTACATAATTTATTTCGGTGAGACATTATTCAATCACACAAATTCATTAACCAATGAGAATTCATTAATTGTTATTCACATTAACTAATGAATGTTACGGTGTGATTGGATTAATATACAGATAATGTGATAGATTGAATCTATCTAAAAATTTCTCGCAAATAACATATGCAATCATCTGTTGCCTTGGAAATTTGGCAGTTTTAATATTATAATTGAGGAAAAAACTGAGAGGACAATGGACTGGATTGTTGTTTGTATAAGAAATTCTGTAATAGTTTGATGCTCAAGTATATCAATATGTAAATCAAATTTGGTTGTGATCACATATTTATGATATTGGTTTTGTCTTGTACCCCATGAGAGGTAGATTGGCCAAACTGGATATGTTGATCTTCAGAGTTTGTTGTATGATATGATCTTTTATTTTGCTAGTGAATTTGGTTCTGTTTCTCTTAGCTTAATTGAACATCAATTTTTTTAAAAGCAGATCTTATTATTTTAATTTTTTATTAATTTTTTTTTATAAATTTGTTACTCCTATTTCTACCTAAAAACAGTTTTTAAAATTCAAAAACTTTAAAAAAATATTTTTTTTTTGAAATGTGTTTTTACAAACACAATATTAAACGGGTGCTGTATCTATGTACTCACAATCAATAATGGAACCAGAAAATATATTTAGTGGATCATTTATTTATTTATTTTTGTTAAATCACCCATTATAACACTACGATACATTAAACCATTTAAAATTTTAATTGAGGGAAATATAATGCATCGTAATCACCCAGAAGAGATAATGATAATAAAATTAATTATTATTATTTTAAAAATTCCACATATAAAAAATTGATTTGAAACAGGTAATACATACTAACTGGTGCCAGTAGGCAACTTAAAAACACAAGAAATCAGCTGCAAATTTTAGGTTTGTATAGCAAACATGCCAGCAGCAAGTTTGGAGATATCTTGCACTTAAATTAAACAACAGCACCTGGTAATGTTGAAATCCAAACTCCCTAAAAACCGATATCTACATAATTTTGACGAAATCAAAGCACCAAACTGCATTACTGTGAGGTCTTGGACATTTGCTTACTCATATGTGGAGAGTCAGACTCGTGAATTTGGGTGTATCCTTCAGATCTTGGCTCTTGTTCCTCCTGAGCCAAAACCTTCTCCTTTGTCTTCTGCCCAACCTCCCCAGCTGCTTTAGTAACTCTGTTGAATGCACCAGAAACCCAAGAAGCCCCAGTTAATACATAACGGTTCTTCAGGATTGCAGATCCAGCATTGCTGACTGTCTGCTCAGCAGCGACAAAGGCAGACTTGGTTGTTTCAGAAACCCGAAATTTCTCATCAACTTCCCTCACTTTGTCATTGACAAGGGTTGTGCCAGCATTAATTTTCTCACTCAAACCAATCTTTTGATCCAAAGAAGCAACTTTAGAGGTGGCAGTTGATGTGAACTGGTGCTTCTCATCAAATGCCTTTGCTTTGTTGACAGCATCTTTTCCTAAAATGAAGCCCTTGGCAAGCATGCTAGTTACAATATCCTCAGCCTTCTGGATTGCAGATTCAGGACCAGATGTGCTTGTGCTCCGTGCAACCTGTGAGATCATACAATTCATAGCATTGATTATTTTGCAAGAAATATTAGCAGGAACTGACATTAAAAAAAAAAAACACTATAATTATTAATGGCTTGATCAATGATATTACATTAGTTGGGAGCGAAGCAGCATCGGGCAGCTTATAATCTGGAGCCAGCTCTATTGTAACTGACTGATCAACTATTGTTGCCCCCTGAATAACACCAAGCATATTCATCACATTCATATGAAGTTCAAAAAATTTTCTTTATAAAGGGGGAAAAAAAAAGCAAGGAGAGTACATGTAAAATCCATTAGAAAGAAAGAAAACAAAAAAGAAAGATATAGAGAAGATGAAGCAAAATGATAAACGGGGTAATAAATAAACCATGAAAGAGACACCATGTACTAAACGAAGCAAAAAGAATATCTACAAGCAGTTTACAATTGAGAGTAGGTAAAAGTTAGAGTTGATATGACTGAAAGAAAACAAGGTGGTAAAATAATTAAGCCTACCAGCTTTAGACCAAAATAGATAAGGCAGAGCATGTATAGCCTGAAATAATATCCCAACCGGATATCTCACAACAGGATGCTACAAAGACCAGTTATTTAACAAGAGATTGCAATGGAAAGGCATAACTTAATAATAGATGGAACAAATCAAGCATTAATCCATAAGATACAAAGAGCATCTGGGCAAGATATCCAACAACGGACAACCACATCAGCTATGAGATCTAGACAAATTATCTAAATCAGGTCCAGCTGGAGCAACTTTCAAAAATTTCTAAATCTAATCAATATTAGATCATTTTTTAGAAGAAGGAATCACTGTCATTGCTGTCAACAAATTATTTCAAGAAACATTAGAGTGCATTAGTTTCAGTAATCAGTGATAGTTTTAGCCATAAAATTTGTAAAGCACTTTAAGAAATTGGTGAAAACAAAGGTCTGTTGTCAAAGACCTATGTAATCAAGTAAATATTTGAATGAGATTCACAAGAATAACAGAGACTATGAACTATGAACCATCACTTTACCATAAGCACATATTAGCTTGCATAGTGGAACCACTAATTAATATATTAAAAAAAAAAAAGAGCTAGAAAGGTATTGAGATGTTAATGCACCGAAAGAAGAACTGCAGTCTCTGCCCCTTGCGGATCTTTGAAGGTGACATATGCTATTTGAGATCGCTCACTAACACTGAAAAATGGAGGTATAAGATATATATCAACAAAATATAATATGGTAACTACCATCCACAAGAAACTATAAACCTCATTCTTGTTTCATCACTAAGACATATATCTAATATTACTACAAAATTCCAAAATTTCTTTTCATCCACTAACCAGCCAGTCCATGCATATAAAGGAAAAAACTCAAATTGAAACTGAAATAACTTGAAACTAACCCATGTAACTCAACATAATCAATTTCACCGGAAAAAGAAAAGAACTCCTTTATATCTTGCTCTGTTGCACCCAAGGACACATTGCTGATTTTCACTGTTTTTATCTGTTATGACAGGTAAAAAAACAAGCAAAAATTAAATAACCAGTCTAGCCAAAATGCCAAACAAAAAAAAAAAAAAAACACTGGGGAAGTACCATTTTGATTTTTGAGAATAATCAATTCTAATTAATTTGAAATTATCCATAAAAAATAATTGTTCATTATTTTCTAAAATTGAGTTCAAACCCATACAAACCTTAAGAAGTGGATTACTTGTTTCATCATTCAGAAATTAAAAAAAAAAATTCAACTCAAAGACAGAAGCATACTCTCAAGAAAATCATATTAGATCAAACCAGTTATAATCAAATTCAATATTTTGAACACTATACAGCATGTTTAATCAACAATTTCCTTCAGCGTCAAGGGGGATCACAGTTCACAGGCTTTAGCACTGATTCTAAAATGGTTAATATGGCAGCGATATCAAGGAAAGAAAAGTTGGAATTTTGGCTGATCAGGTATAAAGGAAGATTTTCATTTATAAGAACAGTTATTAAAGAAAAAATTACTGGAGTAAATATCATATTTCCTAGAGGAAATCACGATTCTGTGGAGGAGTATATTGTTGATATGAAAATAGATAGGGGACAAATTGAAGAACAAAGACATATAACATTTACTCATACAATCAACTACCATATCTGCTTCTCTTAAACAGTAATAATGTAAAATCTTTTAAGATTCAATTCACCCACATCCCATTTTGTCTATCACTCTACTTTCACAACACATCAGTGAAGGCAACTATTGAAATTTCCAATCATTTCCTTTCAGTGAGTGTTTTTTACTCCCGATCACTGAACTTTTAAACCTCAATTAATAGGAACTCACAAAACCACACCAAAGAATTTATTGCATCCCATCTGATAGCAGCATCAAAAGACACTGTATATCCTTAACGCCAGGTTTGATATTGGGATTGCACCCTCAAAATAACATAAACAAATAAAATAATAACATTTAACAAACCCACAATCCATTAAGCATATATATTTTCTCCATTTGGGTACCTTCAAATTATTCATTATGTTAATTCTAGAAACTGAAATCAAACACGAATTCTGGGTAATAAGAACAAGGTAACAGAAAAAGAATCAAATCTGTCAAAATAAAAGTGATCGGAAAAATAGGATTTTTGATTATGTAGGTATACTAACCGCCATGGAGTCTAATCAGAGACCAATCCCAAACTTCAACGGCCAGTTCCTTTCAATGCAGAGAGACAGAGAGAAAGAAAACTTGAGGGATGAGGTTTTATCAGAATCCGATTTTTCTACAAAGGTTACCATCTGCAGAGAGGAAGATATATTATTCTGTCATATTTCTTATTCTATAAATTTAGATCAACGCTTCCTGTGTTGTACATTTGTCCCCTTTTTGTAAAAAGCAGGGGTAAAGTTGTCTACAACGAATTACCATTAGAAGCGTGGTACAAAGGAAAATACAAGTATTGATCGTAGATAATCAGACACTGTTGACGTGTTAAAGACTGTGGCAGAAAGTGGTCACGTGGCTTTATAATAATTATTAGCGGAGTCATTCCCGTGGCCCGCCAGAAGGAAAGGAAGTTTTCCTCTGAAAAGAAAACACAACTAGAATTTCTCAAAATCCAAACAGGCCCTGAAATTTCATGGTCCCACCAACCTCTTCACCGTTTGACTTGGACGGTACATCAACAGCTGTATAGTTCTGAACATTTTGTTGCAATGGTTAAAATTGTTGGAAAAAAATGTGATTATGAGCCATTTTGAGAGGATTATTCGGATGGGTTCTATAACTCGGTTTTGGGAAAAAAATCCGGATATATATTCCTTGACATGAGGACTATGAATTAATGTATTCATATGCTTAAAATGGAAAATGTGTGAATAGAAATTGAAACTCAAAGTAAGCTCTATGATAAGAAGATTTAAAGGTGAAAAGTGAGTGGAAATTTATCCCACATCACTAAGAATTGAAGTTGGACTTGTGTTTATATATAGAAATGCTTTCTTACATGGGTAAGAAAAGTAGAATGGAAGGCTCTCTCTCGTGCGCTCAGGCTCGGGGGGTGCAAATCCATGGGCCGGGATGGGCCAATGCGTGGGTGCACGACCTGCGTACACGAATGTCGACCTAAAATCTCGTGGTCTTGAATGAGCCCAATTTTTTCAAATTAGTTTTTTATTTCTGGAAAATTTGGCAACACTCCTGTATTGATCCACACGGTTGGCATTCTGTCATGCCCGTGTGGATCCACACGGTCGTGTCGTTGTGCCTGCAGGAGAGTAAGGCAGATCCACACGGTCGTGTGGATCCACACGCCCGTGTGGATTCTGTTCTAGAATGAACCTTTGAGCTTCATGTCTTTTGGAATGTCAATTTTTGATGTTTCAAAGATTAATTTCACCATTATTTGAGAGTTACAAAGGCATTAGTGACAGCCTTTAAAGGAAATTAATCACAATTAATCCATTATCTCCTCTATCTAGTATAAATAGGTGGTTTAGGCTTGAATTTTGAAGTTGTTCAAACAAGAGCATACTTTGATTGTTTCTTTCTTTCTTCTCCTTCTTCTTCTCAAGTGATAGAGGTTGTGGCAAAGCAAAGTTCGCTGTAAGTAGGTGTTGTGTGTTCAACAACTACTTGGAATCTGTTGTATCCTGGGAGACAAACGCCGGTTATCCCAAACACCCATGTAGGAGGCGAATTTGTCTTAAGGAAACTGTGTGCTACACAAGCCTCAGATTGGTTTTCCATTTTCTACTGTTTTTGAATATTGAATTAACAATTCTCCTTATTTTCTTATATTTGTTTCTAACACACAATGAACAATTTGGAGATGATATTGAGTTAGTTTGTCAAGAAATTGGCTTAAATGCTGCACTGTGAAAACCATGTCTGGACGAGTGTGAGTGAGATATAAACGTTTGCCCACCAATCTTCTGTAGGAAGTAACATCAAGTAAAAGTGGAGAATCTGGAGGAACAAGATGGCTTTTGGAAGCCATGGGTGTCTGGCAAGTTTACTGCCCAAGAAGCCAGACTTAATTAATAGCTCAAGACAATATTTCCTTTCACATATGGAAATACCAGTACAATTTCGAGCTACTTCAAAAACAAGGAAGAACAACAACTTTCCAAGATCCTTGATACGAAAAGTTTCATGAAGATAGGACTTAATGGCTGCAACTTCATGTAAAGAGTCACTAGCAATGATCACATCATCTATATAGACTAGGAATGCTATAAATGATGTGGAGGTGTGTTTATGATAGAGGGAAGAATTTGCAGTAGCTTGAGAAAACCCATGTTGAAGCACAGCATCAGAGAACCATGAATGCCATTATCGGCTGGCTTGTTTCAAGCCATAGAGACTCTTGTTCAAGTGACAAACATTGGGAACACTAGTCTTGAAGCCTGGGGGTAACTTCATGTAAACCTCTTTATGTAACTCCCCATGTAAAAGTGCATTATTGATATCTAATTGTTCTAGATACCAATTCTTAATAGAAGCCATAACTAGAAGTGCACTCATAATGGTCATTTTTGCCACATAAGAGAATGTGTCTGTATAATCCACTCCACACTGTTGAATAAATCCCTTTGCTACCAACTGAGCCTTAAATCTCTCAATGATCCTATCTGCAAGATATTTGATATGGTACATCCATTTGCAGTTAATAGGAGTTTTACTATGAAGAATAGAAACAACTATCTAGGTATTATTATCTTGAAGGGCCTGGATTTCATTGATCATGGCCTGTTGCCATTCAGCATGCTTGATGGCTTGATTGTAAGACTTTGGTTCAATAGGGACAATTATAGAAAGAGTATAAGCTCTGTAGTCAAATAATCATAAAAAAATAACAAAAGATAAGTGACGAGGAGTACCTGAGATATTAGAGACAGAAGAGGAGTATGACCTGGCTTGCAGTATAATACAAGCCAATTCACAATGATAGTTATGCAAGTAGATGGATACTGGAGCCAATTAGATCTTCTCAAAGGTGGATGTTGAGTAGAGGAAGAAGAAGAGACATTGATATGAGGAGTAAGGTTTGGTTGAAAAGAATTAGCTGGCTGGTTAGGAGTAGTAGAAGAAAATGGGACATGGATGGTAGGAGTAGGGTCTGGTTGTGAAGAATTAGCTGGTATGTTAGGAAAAATATTGTCATAATAGGAATAGGGTATAGGAGTGACAAGGTTTGGTGGGTTAGTGGTGGATAAGACATAAGGAAAAATGTTTCATAGAAAAATATTATTAATGTGTAGGTCCAGCAGCTTAAAGCCTTTGGTGCCAAGAGAATAGCCAATAAAAATTAACTTACTGGCTCTACAATCCAATTTGGATTTATGATGGGAAAAGGGTTAAGGCATAGGCAAGGCATCCAAAGACTTTGATGTGTGAAAGGTCTGGGGCATGATTGTTAGATACAAATATAAGAAAATAGAATAGGAGAATTGTTAATTCAATATTCAAAATAGTAGAAATGGAAAAACCAATCTGAGGCCTGTGTAGCACACAGTTTCCTTAAGACAAATTCGCCTCCTACACGGGTGTTTAGGATAACTGGCATTTGTCTCTCAGGATACAACAGATTCCAAGTAGTTGTTGAATACACAACACTTACTTACAGTGAACTTTGCTTTGCCACAACCTCTATCACTTAAGAAGGAGAAGAAAGAAAGAAACAATCAAAGTATTCTATTTTCAACAACTTGAAAATTTAAGCCTAAACCACCTATTTATACTAAATGGAGGAGACAATGGATTAATTGTAATTAATTTCCTTTAAAGACTGCTAATAATACATTTGTAACTCTCAAATAATGGTGAAATTAATCTTTGAAACATCAGAAATGACATTCCAAAAGACATGAAACTCAAAAGTCAATTCTGAAACAAAATCCACACGGGCGTGTGGATCCACACGACCGTGTGGATCTGCCTTATACTCCCCTGCAGGCAAAACGACACGGGCGTGTCAGTGGCCTAGCTGTGTGGATTCACACGGGCGTGGCAGAATGCCACCCGTGTGGATTAACACGGAAGTGTTGCCAAATTTTCCAGAAATAAAAAAAAATAAATTGAAAAAATTGGGCTTGTTCAGGACCACGAGATTTTGGGTCGACATTCGTGTATGCAGGTCGCGCACCCACGCATTGGGCCATCCCGGCCCATGGATTTGCACCCCCCTGCGCCTGAGCGCGCGAGAGAGAGCCTTCCATTCTACTTTTCTTACCCATGTAAGAAAGCATTTCTATATATAAACACAAGTCCAACTTTAATTCTTAGTGATGTGGGACAAATTCCCACTCACTTTTCACCTTTAAATCTCCTTATCATGGAGCTTACTTTGAGCTTCAATTTCTATTCACACATTTTCCATTTTGAGCATATGAATACATTAATTCATAGTCCTCATGTTAAAGAATATATATCCGGATCTTTTTTCCAAAACCGAGTTATGGGACCCACCCGAATAATCCTCTCAAAATGGTTTATAATCACAATTTTTCCAACAATTATTTCTCATTATGCCATCATTTAACTCAATATATTTATGGTTTGTAGGTTACGTATGGTACAAGGTTCATGGCCATTTTGTCAAAGACTTTTTGGTATATGACACCTGTAACACTTTTTGGTATGAAAAGATTTATAAGAATACATTTTGCGTATAAATCTTGGTTTGATCTATTTGAAGACACTGAATATACTGAATTCAACTTATGAAATTTATAAGAATACATTTTGTATACAACATACTTATGCTAATATGATTTTTTATATTCGGTAATTTTTTTGAACTTTATTGAATTTTTATAATGTGATTTGAATGGTACTTTAAATAGTAATGTAAAAATAATTAATGTTAGAGAAGCGAAAGAATTAAATAATATAAACTAATTAATGAATCAAATATAGTTACATGTCTTTGGCGACCAAAAATTCCAAAATTGTCTCTAAAAGTCTTGTTGCGGACGAAAATGTTTGTCCTTGATTATTTAACAATTTCCGACCAAAACATTTTGTCCCTAAATTTTAATCCATTTAGAGACGAAATAGAATATTGTCCCCCAAACATGTAACAATTAGTGACGATCATTAGGTAAAAGGGACGATTTTTTGCACTTTTGAAGACCAAGTATTTCGTCGCCTGTTGTCAAGATATTTAGGGACAACAGAGGATTTCGTTGCAAATAACTATACTTTTAGGACTAAATCATCATTTCGTTCGACATCTTTAGCGAACTACTTTTGGAAATGCAAGTGGCAATGGAAGTATTTTGTCCTAAAAGGTTTTTTTGGCGATGAAATTTTAGGGACAAAAATTTTCGTCCCTAATATCCTATTTTGTTGTAGTATAGAATGTTACAAACTGTTTTATATATGGGATTTTTATTCTTATAACATGAAATTATATGAAACCCATTAAGAAAATAAAATATTACCTCTCAAATTTTAAAGGAACCTTTTATTAAAAAAAAAAAGATTTAGATGCAAATCCCTAGTTTGGTATTGCCTTTTAAAATTTTATCCCACGTAAATTTCATTTCCAAAAATATCCTCGTGGCCAATAATTATTTCCACCTATTCCAATCCTTTTTCCCAAAATTTTCTTTATTTCTTCTTCTTCTCCTTACACTCAACCAATTTCATTTACCATCCAAATGATTTTTGATCATCACAAAATTTAAACCATAACTAGTTTTTCATCTCATTATCATTTTGGTAAAATTAGTTTTTCCAAAATCCAATAAGATTTGTGAGATTGACTAAGAGAAAATTGGGTGTCATGGCTGCCCTCCTATTTCTTCCATTTTCCAGCTTTTTTTCTCAAATTTAATATCAAAAATGGACTTAGATGATTGAAAAACCTTAAACTGTATAGTTTGAGCTCTGAGAACCACATTGAAGGTTGATTGGGAAAAGAAAAGTTGCGTGTCAGGTTATCCTCTCCATTTCTTTTATTTGCCGGCTTCTTTTATCAAATCTAACACCAAAATAGATTCAGATGATTGAAAATTCTTAAACCGGAAAGTTTGAATTCAAAAACCACCATATGAAGATAGATCAGGAAAAATATATAACCTACATGTAATTAACATATAATATTTTTTACAAAAATAAATTCAAACTGCATAATCTAATATAACTTGGTTATATATGGTTTATATATTAAGTATATGTATAGATATATATAACTCATATATAGTCAATATAACAATTGTCTTTTATTATTATTATTATTATTATTATTATTATTTTGAGACCTAATGCGACATACTAATTGGAAATCTAGTGCACTGGTACTCGAAATAGCACTGTAATGACTAAAATCTAATTTTAGATCCAACAAAAATAAAAAATGAAAATATAAATATTTATTAATAATTAATTAAGCAGAATAAAAAATCTAGGATAAATCATAAGAATTTAATTATATATTTTTCTCCATTGTTCAAACGGAGAAACCGAGAAAATTGATATATTTGAATAATTAATTAATTTAAATTATGAGTATATTAACCTTGTAAGTTAATTTCTTAATTTATTAAATCTTATCAATTGATTAACATAAAATATTTTTATATTTGCTAAAAAATGTTTTATACTTATTTAATTGTTTTGCAATAATGGTAGTGATGCAATAAAGTTCACGTGAAAATACAGTTAATAAGGCACAACATAATTATTCTCTCCCTCCTTATATTCTCAATTTTGGTTTGCTTTCTTCATAAAAAAAAA
>CATIWF010009879.1:0-14301 GCA_949630135.1 Balakata baccata | reverse complement strand
CAGCACTAATAAGCCAAAGGCTGCCTCTCTTCTTTTGTCCTTTCTTCCTTTTCCTTTTCTTTTTCTTTTTAATTTCTATCATTTAATTAACTAATTTTCAATACCTTGTCATCCTTATTTAATTTATAACTTGACACGTGCAACTTGCTCTTATTACGATAACCGACCGGTAGCAAGTCTACCTCGTGAGCATGTTCTAGCTAAAATCCCTATGTATGCATATGTTTTATATGAATGACATTTATAAAATGAATATATCCAAATGGAATGTGTGTAATAATGCATGTGGAAAAGTCAAGGATGTTACAATAAGAACATAAGAAGAATGGTAAGAAATGGTGGTGATGATGGCCAGGAAAGTGCTTTCATTAGAGGTGGTTCTAAAATTTTGAATATTTGTATTTGATAAGCCATGTGTCTGGATCATGAAAGATCGTGGAAAAGGAATTAATGGAGATATACATTATCCAACTGATAATTAGATATTAATTAATGGAAAAATTACTATTTGCCCTGCAATTTGATATAATACATTAATATCTCTCTGAAGTTTGAAAAATATACGATTTGCCTCATGTAGTTTGATATAATACACTAATACCCTCCTAAGCTTTGAAAATTATACTATCTACCCTTGAAGTTTTGAGATATTATACTAGTACCCCTTGCAAATTTGATTTACTGGATTAATACCCTAAGCAAAAGAGAATATATTTTTTTTACTAGTGTATTATATTATTTTTCAAATCTCAGAAGATACTAGTATATTATGTCAAACTACAGGGAGCAAATCGTATATTTTTCAAACCATAGGAAAGTATTAGTATATTATGTCAAATTACAGGGAGTAAATAGTAATTTTTCCTTAATTAATTGAGCACCTAATAGGATTATGTATTATGCAAACTAATTGTGAACTAGTTTGCAATTAATTAATATGATTAGAGATTATATATATATATATATTATGTTAATGGAAATTCATTTGTAGTTAATTAATATCTTTTTTTATTAATTAACCTCTAGGTAGAGCGGAGCTTCATCATGGAATGGGAGGACCATGTCCTCTTCAAAATTATGAAATTTTCTTTTATATATAATATAATTATAAATTATAAAAAAATATTTTTCATGTATTTTTAATGTTTGACCCTCTAAATTGAATGATTTTATTTGCTAATTTATAAGTTGTTTATGACTATTTGTTTTACTTTTTTTTCATTAATGGCAGTTAAAGATGATGTTATTTTGTATAGTGTTATTGTAAATATTATATTGAAAGGATATCCATAACTCTCATATTCTTTATGTATTTCATAACCTTTCATCCTTTCAAATTCTAGCTTTTAACTGTATGATATTATTGTAGTTTTAATTTCACAATTAAATCATGTAACTTTCTACACTTATATGCATATAAATAGAGGCATATTTAAAGAACAATTTACAAATGAAGATATTCTCTCAATTCTCTATTCTCTTCTTCCTTTATCTTTTTACTTTGTTCTTCATTCCTTAGTTACTTTTATTTTTCATGTGAATTATTAACTGATTTATTAGTTGCAATTATATTATATGCATATATTACGATATATACATATTATGTATGTTATCACATGCAATTACTATGTTGTTGATAATCGTATGCATATATGTTCTTAATATTTTGTATTTTTTTTTGACTTAACATAAATTTCTATAAAAAATTGATAATTTGAAATATGAGCATATGATTATATCAACAATTTTCATTGTTAATAATTTGAGATATGAAAAATAAAATTTCTCTTGCATGATTTATGAATTTGTGCTAGATATTATGATTACTTGAATATGCATTTATTTATTTTAATATGCAATTATTTAATTAATATTTAATTTTTTTTAGACTTACTAACATATTATCACTTATAAGTAATTAAATATGTCTATTTATAAATAGACATCAATATTGTTAAATATTATAAACTATTCTTTTTAGTGATAATATATTATAACAAATTTTCACATATTTGATATAAATATGATCATAGCATACTAATTAATGATATGACTAGAATTATATGTTATTATTTATAATTTTTATTTTTATCATAATTTTAATGACAAAGCTTATAAGATTTATGGTTTATGACATTAGTACAAAAAAGTGATATTTTGTCATGGATATTGGATGTTAAAATTCATCTAAACATGAATGGCCTTGGTAAATACTAACAAAAAAGGAATCAAGGCCTAGATTTTCCTTCGTCATCACTTTTAGAGGGATTAAAATATAATTATCTCACAGTAAAAGACTCTTTTGTTCTTTGGAACAATTGTAGTATTTTTATTAATTGGACATATACCTGAAGTATATAAAATATTTGAAATAATTTTAATATTTTGTTTATTGAATATATACTTGAAGTACACCAAAAATTTAGTTGTTTTATATCAAGACTCCCTGAAGGAGAAAATAAAATATGTCAAAACAAACTTTGCATACCAAGATGATGACTTGTTTTTGAATGATTGGATGAGACACACTTAGATGTTGCAGATTTTTTAAATAATATAATGAAAAGATTGATCCATAAAAATGCCCAAAATAAAAATGAAGCATCCATATTAAGGAAGAAAGTTTGTGATTAAAATTTTATTTGTGTGCTTAAATGCAATATTTTAATTTATTTGATTATATTATTTTAATATTATTATCTTTTAAATTTATGCGATCAAATAATATATTATATATTTATAATTACTTATTGTAATTTATTTATTTTTCTTAAGAAATATGGATGTTTCTCACCCATCGAGAACTTTCAAAAATAATGACGAAAATATATGCTTAGTAGACAGTGCAACGACACATACTATATTGAGAAATTAAAAATATTTCTATAGTTTTAAAGATATACGTCATAACGGGTATCATATTGAAACTTATAATCACAATGGAGTAGAATATGTTTATATTACATCAATAGTCTCAAATGAAAAACGAATTTTGGAAAGGTTGCCCGCGTTATTTTCTAGTTTGTACTACATCAGAATTAGTACAATCGAAGCACCTGTAATAATAAACTAGAAGTTGATTCATAGAAATATTTTTACTGTTTGGCATAATCGGTTGGGTCATCTTAGATCAATTATGATACATAGAATAATTGAGAATTCTAATGGACATCCATTAAAGAACTAGAAGAGTTTCAATTTAATGAATTTCTCACTTGCTGCTTATTCTCAAGGCAAATTGATAATTTGACCTTCATTAGTAAAAGTCATATTAGAATCCCTTGCATTTCTAGAAAGAATTCAATGTGATATATGTGGACCACTAATCCACCGTGTGGACCAATTAAATATTTTATGGCAATGATAAATGCATATACATGAAGGTTACATATGTACTTATTATCAACTCGTAACCTAGCATTTGCGAGATTACTTGCTCAAATAATTAAATTGCGTGCACAATTTCTAGATTGTTCAATTAAGTCTATACGTCTTGATAATGCATGTAAATTTATATTCCAAGCTTTTATTGATTATTGTATATCAATTGGGATAATTGTTGAAATGCTTGTTGCTTATGTTCATACACAAAATAGTTTTACAGAATTATTTATTAAACGACTACAATTAACAGCAAGACCATTATTTATGAGAACAAAACTCTCCATCTCGGCTTAAGGATATGCTATTTTGCATGCAACAACACTGATATGTATTAAGCCAACATCATATCATAAGTTTTTCCCATTACAATTAGCTTATAGTCAGGAGCCAAATATTTCCCATTTAAGAATCTTTGGATGTGTAGTTTATATTCCTATTGTACCACTACAACGCACTAAAATGGGACCTCGAAGAAGGTTGGGAATATGTTGGATTTGAATCTCCTTCTATCATTAAGTATTTTGAATCGTGACTGGTAATTTATTTACAGCACGATATGCATATTGTTATTTTAATGAGACAATTTTTCCAATATTAGGGGGAGAAACAAAGCAATTGGATAGTGAAATTATGAGAAATGCATCATTTTTAACACATCTAGATCTTCGTACTAATCAATGTGAGCAAGAAATACAAAAAATAATACATTTATAAAATTTGGTACATCAATTGCCTGATGCATTTTATGACCTTAAAATAGTGTCTAAATCACATATACCAGCTACAAATGCTCTTTCTCGAATTAATATCCCCATAGGACAACTTGCTACAGCTAATGAGTCTAAAGCACACAAGAAGCGTGGTAAAATAATCGGTTCTAAAGATAAAATTTCTAGAAAAAAAAGGGTCGAGCCAACAAGATGACCCAATTGAGGAGGCAAAAACTCCTAAAAAGTCTATTGAAATAATAACAATAAATAAATCTCCAAAAGAGAATAAGTACTTGAAAATGATAATAATGAATAGATCTCAATAAGTCATATCATTATAGAAAAAAGATGGAACCGAGCGAAAATAGTCGTCAACGACATCTTTGCTTATAATATAGCAATTGATAACATAGAGGAAAATGAGGATCTAGAACCAAAAACAGTTGAATAATGTCAAAATAGATGTAATTGGCCGAAATGAAAAGATGCAATACAAGCTAAATTAATTCACTTAATAAATGTGAAGTTTTCAGGCCAATAGTTCAAACACTTGATAGGTGTAAAACTTGTTGAAAATAAATGGGTATTTGTGCGAAAAAGAAATAAAAATAATGAAGTTGCAAAATATAAAGCAAGATTTGATGCACAAGGATTTTCACAAAGGCTTAGTATTAATTATGAATAAATATATTCTTCTGTGATGAATGTGACAACTTTTTGATACCTTATAAGTCATGCAGTATATGAAAAACTTGATACGCATCTTATAGATGTTGTTACAACCTATTTATATGCTAATCTTGATAGTGATATCTAAATGAAAATCTATGAAGGATTTAAGATGCATGAATTATAAAACACAAAATTCCATATGCTTATCCTATCACGTTACAAAGATCATTATATAGCCTAAAATAATTGGGACAAATATAGTACAATCATCTGAATAAATACTTGTTGAAAGAAGGATATAAAAATGATCCTATCTAGATTTCCCATGAATTTTCATAAAGGAATCAAAATATGGATTTGCTATTATTGTTGTATATATTGATGATTTAAATATTATTGGAACTCCTAAAGAGTTTGTAATGACAGTTGATTATTTGAAACATAAGTTTGAAATGAGAGATCTTGGAAAAATAAATTTTTTTTTTGGTTTACAATTCGAGCATTTAGCTAATGGGATCATAATGCATTAATCAACTTATATAGAAAAGGTCCTTAAAAGATTATATATGGATAAAGCACATCCATTGAGTACACCAATGGTTATGAGGTCACTTGATGTAAAAAATGATTTTTTTTCGATCTTGAGAGGATGGAGAAGGACTTCTTGGTCTTAAAGTGCAATTGGTGCATTACTATATGTAGTTTATACCACACGATTTGATATAACATTTTTGAAAAGTTTATTGGCAAAATATAGTTCTTCTCTAACACAAAGACATTAGAATAAAGTTAAACATGTCTTTCTTTATATCTGAGAAACAATTGATTTGGGATTGTTTTATTCAAATAAATCTACATCGAAACTAATTGGTTATTCTGATGCTTGATTTTTATCTAACCCACATAAAACTCGATCTCAAATAGATTATGTTTTTATGAATGATGAAACTGCTATTTCATGGCAATTAACTAAACAAACTTTGACTGCCACATTTTCAAATCATGCTGAAATAATTGTAATTCACAAAACAATTCAAGAATGTATATGGTTGATGCAAATGATGCAACACATTCGAGAAATAAGCGATTTATCTGTCAGTAAAAGAATCCCTATAGTGTTATATGAAGACAATGCAGCATGTATATCACTATTAAAAGGAGGTTAAGTTAAAGAAGACTAGACAAAACATATTTTTCTTATGTTCTTTTTCATGCATGATTTTGATAAAAGTGGACAAATCGATGTTCAACAAATACAATTAAATGATAATCTGGCAGATTTATTTACAAAAGTTTCGACTACTGCAACATTTGAAAGGTTGATGTGAGGTATTGGAATGCATCAACTTAAAGACTTGAAGTGATGCTTTTATAAGGGAAAGAAAATATACGCTGTACTCTTTTCTTTAACTAAGGTTTTGTCCCACTTGGTTTTCCTAAAAAGGTTTTTAACAAGACAGTTTTATATGTGTATTATATAAGAAATGTACTTTTTTTCCTTCACTAGATTTTTTTTCTGCAGAGTTTTTCCTAGTAAGGTCTTAACGAGACATGCTTATTAATGGACATCCAAGGAGGAGTATTGTAAATATTATATTGAATGGATGTCTATAACTCTCACAATCTTTATGTATTTCCTTCATCCTTTCAAATTCTAGCTTAATTGCATATTATTATTGTGGTTTTAATTTTACAATTAAATCATATAACTCCCGACACTTGTATGCCTATAAATAGAGCCATGTTAAAAGAACAATTTACAAGGGAATATATTCTCTCAATATCTTATTCCTTTATCTTTTTACTTTGTTCTTCATTCCTTAGTTACTTTTATTTATTTTTATAACAAGTGTAAATTTTTTTAATTGAAAATTGTTATTGTTTGAATGCTTTTGGTTTGGCCTTCCAAAAACTTGGAGTCAAACTCGGCCACTCTCTTAATATTTTAATTAAACCAAAAATAGCTAAAATGGATATATATTTAATCAAATCTAAATTTTATTATTTTAGATTACGCTAAGCAGGCTTTATGAAGAAAGCAAAGTACTCCCTTTTAAATTTTAAAAATATTCAAATTTGAACTCGAGATGTTAAATAAATAACTCATAACATTTTATCTCACCCTAGCTAGGTAATTATACTAAAATCCGAAGGGGTATATATATATATGCTATTCTTCATCAAAGAAAAGTAATTATCAAAAGAATTTCTATATAAATTAAATCATTAAAGTTAATGCACGTATGCTTAATTTAATTAATATTTAAGGAGACACAACCGAAAACATAAATCACCAATTAACATTATCCAATATATATGCATATTATATAATTATATATGTACAAAAAAATGAAGTTGTGATATGAACAGGAAGAATAATTAAGTGGGCATGCATGAGTAGCCACAAGGCCTAAGTTTATAAAGACACCTCAAGTCAAAAGTGAGCATGCAAATATTGCATGAAGACACATCACCACCACCACTTTCACCCCACCAACCTAAAGCCACTAAACTATAACCAAATCACATGGTTCCTTTTAGTTCTTATCATTTTTATGATTTTTTTTTCTTTCGCGGAAAAAATTAATCATCATTTAGATTTGATTTCTAATTTCTAAATGAAAGATGCTCTACTACAAATTTAAGATACTTTCAATGCCTATAAATAGCATTACCATCTCAACCATTTTCATTCATCAAAAGCATTTTCTCATGTACTAGTGAGTGAAGCGTACAAATAAATATTACAAAAACAAAGATTTCTAGATTAATATCTTAAGGATTTTTTTTTTTAAAGTTAGATTGATTGAAAATGACAAGGTCAAGGGTGCTGGGTGCTGCATTACTGGTCTTGCTGCTTGTAGATGTTTGTTTTGCTGGTAGGGCATCAAAAGCAATAGTTGGTAAAGGAGATAGTGGAAAAGGACATTGCGGTGGTGGAAGTGGAGGTAGTGGTTCGGCAATTTGGTCCAGTTCCTGATTCGGTTCAGGGCATGGGTCTGGAAGTGGTGAAGGATATGGTGGTGTAAGAGGGTTTGGTAGTGGAGGAGGTGGAGGTGGGGGAGGAGGAGGTTGCTCAGGCTCTGGTAGTGGATCAGGCTCAGGATTTGGATCTGGAAGCGGTTCAGGTTTCGGGTTTGGTGGAGGAAAAGGAGGTGAAGGAGGTGATATCAGTGGTGTGCATGCCCTACTGCATTCACATCTTTTTATATAGTTAATTATATATCATAATGGACATATATATATTTCACATTCATAATAAATAAATTATTCAAGCTGTTCATTAAATTATGAATGTAATAGTTACATTATACTATAAAATATACAACTCATTGATTATCCACAGAAAAATTATTATCAAATTGTTGATAATAATGAGATAAATATCTCTAGTAAAAGATAATTTTAAAAATGTTCATAACCGGAAAATGACAATGAATTGGATATTCATTTAGCCTCTAAATTATCACATTATTTATTTTGAGAAAAAATATCATTTTTCATGATATAGTAATATCTAGATAAATCAGTGGGTTTTTAAAGAGTTAAGGATACCAAATCGTGACACCTGATATAATAACTGCACAAGTAGTACTCGATAACAACAATTACTTTCTTGGTCATAATATATGAGTCATTTATGACTTAAAGTCCTTTGACTTGATGTGTCAAGATTGTCCTTTCATGGATAGCTGTACTTTTGCCTTATACTGGACTATTTATGTTTGGTAATCCGATCCGTAGTCACCACAATTTGTCATGTAGTGAGACATGAGATTACTGATAGTATGATTCGTTACCCTGCAGCATCAGGGTAAGATCCTAATAGAGTTAATATTTTAGTTCTAATAAAATAAATTCTTGACCAGGAGAAATATGACTTATTTGATTTGAGATTGATATTATTAGTTAGACTAATAATGATAAATCTTATTTTAACCAGAACATAAATTACCACTCATTAGTATATTGACCAATAGAGTTTGACACACTATGACTTTAATCAATATCGAGATCATAACAAGAGTAATACTATGACCTAGAGATCAAACTAATATTCAATATTTTATCGGTAATTAAAAAAAGAATTCCAGTATGATACTCTATGTGTCCGGGTATATGAAGAATTCGGAAATGATATCCGATATAATATTAATGAGTTAATATTATATTTCCATTCTAATAAAATTATTAACCTTATAAATCACACTCAAATTAAATTATTTGACTAGTTAATATTTATGATGTGGGGATTAATTTAATTGAGAATTAAATTAGAAATGATCTCTTATATTATTTGAGTTAAAATTAATATTGACTAATTTTAACTATTTCTCCTATATATAATTTTAATTAAAGTGTTAATAAAAATTATCATAATTTAATTAAATTAACTACAATGGTATATTAAAGTAATTACCATGGTTAATGTGGCATTGCTTTTTCCACTATCCTTCTTCCGTAACTTTGCCACCAAGTAATGAAATGTGCCACCTTGCATTAAATGGTTAATGCTTGTTGTCACCTTGCCTTGCAATGTATTTAGCTACCTTACCAAGCCAATAATAATAATACAGCTTGTAATCGCAATTAATGCAATTTTGGCCTTTTGCTTATCATATAGGTAAAACAAACTCAAAGAAAGATAGAGTAGAAAGAGGAGGAGGCAAAAACTTGAGAGAAAAGAAAAAGGAAGGAAGAAAAAAAAAAGAAGAAGATAAAAGAAAAGAAGAGAAGAAAAATGGAAATCCTTTTGCTCTTGAAAAAAATAGAAGAGAGAAATTAGATTTTCTCTAGTTCTTAAAATAAAAAGGAAGAGAGCATAAAAAGGAGAATTTTGGTGACCATACATCTTGGACTAGGAAAGGAATTTCACATAGACAACTTAAACTTTTAGTCTTTTTGCTTGGTTTGTATATTTGGTGAACTCGGTTCTAAAAGATTTATTCTTACCTTTTATTTTGTATTTTGTTCTAAAAATCATAGGATGATCTTGGCAAATAGATATTATCCATAAATGTTACAAAATATTATTTGTAAAAGTTATTGATAGATACTCAATGTTAACATGCAAAGTGTATTTGCATGTCAAGTAAAGTGTGATTACATGTTTCGATTAAAATAAGTTTTTTTTTTGAAAATCTACTTTTGACTAACCTAGAACTCCCTTCAAATCAAAAATCGTTTGCTCTTCCAATAATTGGTATTAGAGCCTTTCCATGATTTTTTGAGCCAAATAACTCTCCTTTATATTAGTAGGCTAGGTTTGGTTATGGATTATATTCTTATTGTTCTTTTAGATTTGATCTATATGTTATGTTACATGATATTTTTCCTCCTTTTGTTTTGGGTTTTCAAAGGTGTAATGGATTATTATTTTCATATGTTGGTTTCTAATATTAATAGATACATAATTTATTCTTACTATTATATTGAAGCCCTTGGTATGCTAAGGGATAATTTGTAACATTTTTCCTTTGGAGCAAGGAGGTCCGAAATTTTGAAAAGCAACAAGAAAGATTTTCCAAGATGGAGTTTACTTTGTATTTTCCATTTTGGAGTGAGAATTTTTCTAACAATTACAATAGGATTGTAAAATTGCATGATTAACTTCTTTTATTGCATGTGATGTGTTTATATGTGGTAAATGATTGAATAATGCGAGCACTAAATGTTAATTCTGGATTATATATATATATATATATAATTTAAATACGATTTAAATTATATATAAATTTTTATATGGTTGATTTTTTCAAGTTGTTGCAAAAATTCAACCTTTATATATAGATTCCATTTTTGGATGTGGCAGGTATAAAAATATACGCACAAAACATATATAGATATATTGACTCCAAAATTAATTTAATTTAAATATTATATAATATGATTATATAATGAACTCACATTTGTTTATAAAACATAAAGTGCATACTAAAGAGGGGTAATATGCATTTTATTCAATCTAATACAATGTTTATAAATTCATAACAATCTGAGTATAGATGTGATTACCTTTTATGATCAAATGAGATATAGCATGAAAAAGACATGCAAATATTAACCTTAAAATTAGATTATGTGATAATTCAAATATAAATTTATTACTTTATGGATGCTAGTAAATTTTTAATCCGGTTAATATGCAAAGTGAGACTTTAAAATTAAGATAAAAGACCAAGTAATCTTCCAGATGTCTACATTGAAGCTCTCCATGGGAGCATTAAAATGCAAGTTGTTGTATATTATTAATAAGGTCAAATAATGTATTTGACTTATAAAGTGGATGAACGTCTAGTATTGCAAGAATGTCATTTTATGAAGCTGAGTGGCACTAGATTAAGTCCATTTATTTTATTAATCTCGTGGGTAGGATTCATCTAATATGTTAGCCGAAGAATGTCATTTTGTGAAGCTGAGGGTTAATATATTAGGAGCCAGTTAAAAAGAAAATAAATTGGATTTACAATTGTTGTATTTGAAAATGAGTTGTCATCTCATTAATATATTAATATTCCAAAAATGTTACTATAGGAAGCTGAGGAATATTAATTAGAGTATTATTGAGGCATAATTTACCCACTAGAAATTCACCCTAACAGAACTTTTGTTTCCTATAAGGGAAGTGTAAGATGCGTCAAATTAGTGAGAGAAACCATTATGATTATATATCCAAATCATTTTGGTTAATTGATTTGACCATTAATATATAATTAAACTAACATATTTTATTCTTTCTATAGTTATTTTTTTCTAATAATATGGATATACCATCACTACTCCATTAACTTTTGGACGGTAATAGGCTCACTGGGTCTAATTATGTGGACTAGTTTAGGAACCTTAAGCTGATGTTTCTCCAGCAACGCTTATGGGATGTTGCTACTAAGTCAAGACCTACAGCGCTTACCACTGATGTTAGTGAGACTAAACAACAATATTACAAGGATTAGGTTGATAAGGATACCCAAGCAAAGTGTTATATACTTGCTTCTATAAAAAATAAGCTACAAGAGCAACATGAAAAAGATAGATGCTTGTGATGACATTTTGGAGCTAGTGAAGGAAAGTTATGGTGATGCTAGTATGACTGCCCGCTTTAACTATTCCAATAGACTATTCCAAATGAAAATGAAGGAAGACCAGGATGTTGCTGAATATGTTAGTGAGATGATAAGGCTTATACATTGTCTTGAAGATCTCAATTTCTTTATGGATCTTAAAATAGACCATATCCTAGCATCACTTCTACGTTTTTATGGAAGTTTCATTTCTAACTTCCATTTGAACAAAGTGGAATGCACTTTGTAAGAGCTGTAACAAATTTTGGTTTATCAACAAAATGTTGTGGTTAATCCCCAAAAGAAAGAGACAAAAGCATTGGTGGCAACTTCTTCTTCTCACTTAAAGAAAAGGAAGAAGAAAAGGGCCACTACGGAAAAGAGTTCACTCCCTCTTCTTTGCTTCCAAAAAAGGGTAAAGGGAACGCAAAGGCTCCAGCTTCAGGCCAACTTAAACCAAAGGCTAATAAAAGAACATGTTTCCATTGTTAGGAGAATGATCATTAGAAGAGAATTGCCCAGTTTATCTAAATAGTCTAGAAAAGACCAAGGGTAAAGGGATTACATGTCCTTTAAGTATTTTTCACCCTTTGAATTTAAATTATGATTATTCTTTTAACTCATCATGTTCTTGGGTTTTAGACATAGGAGCAACTACTCATATTTGTTCATTTGTACAAGATCTAAGGCATAGGAAGTTGCTATAAGATGGGGAGATAAAGCTCACTCTTAGTGATGGAGCAAAAGTTGCAGCCGACCAAGTGGGAGATATCTCTATTTTATTAAACCATCATGTAATCTATTACCGGATGTTTTGTATAAATCCTAATGCATATAAGAACATTATTTCTGTATCCACTTTGACAAATAATAATTATGAATTCTTGTTTTGCAAAGATGTGTGTTAAATTTATTTTAATAATAATCTTATTAGCATTGGAACTAAACATCATGACTTATATTATTTAAATTGTGATAAGCCTAATAAGATAAATAATAAAGAGTTATTATTGAGCAACATAAATGACAATTCTAATCAAACTAACTATGATGATTCAAGTATAACACGAGTTTGACACTTAAGACTTTATCATATTTCTGATGCAAGGATCCATAAGTTGGTAGACATGGAAATTCTAAAAGGTTTAGATTCTTAATCTAATGATTCTGTTTGTGAGTCATGTCTACAAGAAAAAATGACTAGAGCTTCATTTGCTTGGTCAAATGATACATGCTGAAAACCTTCTTGAATTAATTCATATTGATATTTGTGGATCATTTAAGGAAATGGCCTGAGGAGCTTATCTATTCTTTGTTACCTTTATAGATGATAAGTCTAGATATGGGTATTTGTATTTATGAAAATACCAATATGAAGTTTTTGAAAAGTTCAAAGAGTATAAGGCCGAAGTAGAAAATAAATTAGGAAAGAATATTAAAGCACTTTGGATCAAGGTGGTGAATATTCAAGTATTGAATTTAGTGATTACCTCAAAGAAAATGGAATTGTCATACAATTCACTCCACCTAGCACACCTCAACTAAATGGTGCAAGTGAAAGGAGAAATCGTACATTGTTAGACATGGTATGTAGCATGATGAGTTATATTGACTTACCTATCTCCTTTTGGGGATATGCTTTGGAAATAGTGTTATACATTCTTAATAGAGTTCCTTTTAAATCTGTGAATACCATTCCATATGAGATATGGATTGGTAAAACTTCTATATTATATCATTTTAAGATATGGGGTTGTCCTGCTTATATTAAAAGGTAAAACATAGATAAGTTAAAGGAACAGTCCGCTAAAGGCCGATTTATTGAATATGTTGCTAGTAGAAATAATATATCCCAAATTATTTCTTGAGAAGGAGTTGCTTAAAGAATGAGGCAAAAGCAAACATATTGTTTTGGATGAAGAGTCATCTCAAAAATAAATCTAAGTGGCTGAACCAATGGAGATTGATAAGTCAATTGAGCCTAACATGACAAAGGATATCACTTCAGCTCCTAGGAGGTCTGAAAGAGCTTCATGCCTCCTAAATGGTATGGATTTACTGTTAAATATGACCAAAAGTTGTTCATATTTGGCAGTATTGATCAACCAAAAGATCCTATCACTTATGAGGAGGTAATGTCTGATATTGATTCTCTTAAGTGGCAAAAAGCAATGCAAGCTAAGATAGATTCTATGTACTAGAATCAAGTTTGGGAACTTGTAAACCCACAAGAAGGAATAGTTCCAATAGGCTGTAAATGGGTTTATAAGCGCAAAATGGGTTTATAAGATACAGTTCATTTAGATAAAATCTCATTATCTCTTAAATGACATTGAAACTTTTAGCTCAAGTATTATTTCACTTTGATATAATCTAAGTGTCTTAATACTTTTGCTGAATTGTTCCTCTACTTCATTTTTGAATTTTTTGAACATTTCAAAGGTTTCAAATTTGTATCTCACCATATACAAATA
>CATIWF010009877.1:0-10317 GCA_949630135.1 Balakata baccata | reverse complement strand
TGACTTTATATTTGAGTTTGAATCGAATAACTCGTATTGATTACACAAATGTGAACAATTCCATTCTTCATGTTATTCATGACCTTGTGGAAAATGGAAATGAATGATTGCTGAACAGTCTAGTGGCCCTTATAATTTCTCTTCATCTTCCTTTTTCTCTGCTTAACAATTTAACCTCAAGAAAACCAGTTAGCCATATCATTTTCCCAAGAGAATATTGATTTTGTTCAAGAAATGTGGCTCTCAATCTCATACTTGAATTGGAGGTCAGCTTTTCTGTTGTGTATCTATGCTCAAAGTATTGTACTAGTGTCATACTTTGATTCAGCTTTCTGTGCTATCAATGGAAACCAGACTGATCATCAGGCTTTGCTTGATATCAAGACCCTCTTGCTATCGCTTCCATGTGGAATAGCACCACACACTTCTGCCAATGGTACGGTGTTAGATGCGGCCGCAGGCATCAAAGAGTCACCGTCCTCAACTTGCGGGCTCTGTGTCCCCTTCCGTTGGCAACTTGAGCTTCCTCAGAGATCTGATTCTCTCCAACAATAGTTTCAGCGATGGAATACCACCAGAAATTGGACGGTTACGCAGGTTAGAAAGACTATGGCTGTCTAATAATTCATTTACAGGCAATATTCCTTCCAATATATCTGCGTGCTCCAAGCTTTCAGAAATATATATAGCTTTCAATAAGCTAAAAGGAGAGATTCCTGAGGAATTTGGCAAATTGTCAAATCTCCAAATTCTTTCAATGCAGAAAAATTATCTGTCAGGAACTATCCCTTCCTTTCTTGGGAACCTTTCATCTTTTCAGGTACTCTCTGCACCTGATAATTTTCTAAGTGGAAAAATTCCTGATAGTTTAGGCCAACTGAATAAACTCAAATTTTTCTCTTTTACTGTAAATAATTTGTCTGGTACTATTCCTCCTTCAATCTATAATATCTCCTCTATTGAAATTTTTAATGTGGGGCAAAACCACATTGAAGGGAGGCTTCCTTCCAACTTAGGAATCACTGTTCCAAATCTCCAACTCTTTGTCATTGGCTTAAACAAATTTAGTGGATCTATTCCTTCTTCATTCTCCAATGCCACAAATTTAGAAATTATGGTAATGTCAGATAATATGCTAACTGGAAGAGTGCCCTCCCTGGACTTGCTGCACAGGCTTAACGTACTAGTCCTTGGCTACAATTATCTTGGGAATATGGGTGCTAATGACCTCAACTTCCTCTCATCCTTGATCAATTCGACCAACTTAAGGGTAGTGCAAATATTTAGCAACAAATTTAGTGGTGTTTTGCCCGAATCTATTAGCAACTTCTCAACAACCATTTCACATTTTGAGATAGGCGACAATAAAATATCAGGAAGAATTCCATCTGGAATTTCCAATCTCGTCAACTTGGAGAGGCTGACCATGTCTAATAATCTGTTATCAGGTATTATTCCGATTGATGTTGGCAAACTACAAATATTAAAGGTTTTAAATATAAGTGTAAACATCTTTTCCGGAAGTTTACCATCTTCCCTGGGAAATTTTACGTTGTTGCTTCATTTGATCTTGTTTTATAATAATTTCCAAGGAAGCATACCTCCAAGTTTAGCTGAATGCCAAAATTTGATGGTCTTAGATCTTGCCCTTAATAATCTCAGTGGTGCCATACCCCCACAAGTGATTGGTCTCTCATCCTTGTCAATCTATGCAGACTTTTCTGCCAATCATTTCACTGGTGCCATTCCCATGGAAGTAGGGAACTTGAAAAATATAGAACAGTTGGGTATCTCAGATAACCTGTTGTCTGGCAGAATTCCACAGAGTATTGGAGGTTGCACAAAACTTGAAGTCTTGGTCTTGCAGAACAATTTCTTGCAAGGACACATTCCCTCCTCGCTGAGTTCATTGCGGGGCCTTCGAGAATTGGATCTTTCCCATAACAATTTATCAGGGGATATTCCAGAATTCTTACAGGAATTTGAGCTGTTGGAGTCTTTAAATTTATCCTACAACAATTTTGAAGGGGTTGTACCAGTGCAAGGAATCTTCAAGAATGCAAGTGCTGCATTAGTCATGGGAAATGATAAGCTCTGTGGGGGTTTACCTGAATATCAGCTACCCAGATGCAAAATCATAAATCCAAAGAGGAAAATGAGTCTTCTCTTTAAGATAATAATCTCTTCAGTCTGTGCAACTTTAGGCATAGCATCTGTGCTCATGTTCGCACTGTTTTTCTGTCTAAGAAAGAAAAAGAAAGAGCCTACTTTTGACCCTCATCCGAATTCACTTCTGAATGTTTCATTCCAAGATCTTCTGAGGGCTACTGATGGATTCTCTTCTTCTAATCTTATCGGTACAGGTAGCTTCGGGAATGTGTATAAAGGAATTCTTGATGAGGGAGGGATGGCAATTGCTGTCAAGGTGCTCAATCTCCTTCAAAAAGGAGCATCAAATAGTTTCGTAGCAGAATGTGAGGCTCTGAAGAACATCAGGCATCGAAATCTTGTTAAGGTACTCACTGCATGCTCTGGTGTTGATTATCAAGGAAATGAATTCAAGGCTTTGGTTTATGAGTACATGGTTAATGGGAGCCTGGAGGAATGGTTGCATACAATTCCTATAACAGAGGAGGGCGATGACCGCCCAAGAAGCTTAAATCTTCTTCAGAGGCTGAATATTGCCATTGATGTAGCTTCAGCACTAGACTATCTTCATCACCAATGCCTAACTCCCATCATTCATTGTGACCTCAAGCCGAGTAATGTGCTTCTTGACAGTGAAATGAATGGACATGTGGGTGACTTTGGCTTGGCAAAAATTCTTTCAGAAAGCCTCAATAACATTTCTACAAGTCAATCAAGCTCCATTGGAGTGCGAGGAACGACCGGTTATGCTCCTCCAGGTAAAATAAAGACTTGTTACAATTTCTCCTTAGCTCAATTTGACCTGAAAAGCCATTAATCAATGTAAAATGTGAACTTGCAGAGTATGGTTTAGGGACAAGGTTGTCAACATATGGCGATATCTACAGCTATGGAATCCTGATATTGGAAATGTTCACTGGGAAGAGGCCTACTGATGACATGTTTAGAGAGGATTTGAACCTTCGCAGCTTCGCTGAGGTAGCACTTCCTGATCAAGTGGGTGAAATTGCAGATCCTACTCTTCTTCAGGAAACAGTGGAAAGGGAAATGACCCTGAACTTCAGAAGTAGTCGCCAAAGACTGGAGAAATGCTTGCTTTCTATATTCAGAATTGGAGTGGCTTGTTCAGTAGATATACCGCAGCAACGGATGATAATCAATGATGTGGTAGCTCAGCTGCATTCAATAAAAAACAAGCTTGTTAGATCTACAAGACATTGACAGAGATAAACAGCTACATTAAACTGTTAGCACAAGAAAGAAAAGGTATTTTAGATTTTTATTATTTTCCAGTGAAGGATATTTTGGATGTTCAACAAAGATATTGTTAGTGACCTTTTTTCTTTAAAAAAAAAAAAGACTAATCTATTAGAAGATATATTAAAGTTGAGATTTTATGCAAAAAATAAAATTGTTACTAAGTATTTCAATTTCATATTAATAAAGTTATGATTTTATATTTTAAGAATATTAAAAAAATTTTGTATAAAAATAATAATATTTTTTGTTTTCAAACTTTTATATATATATATTCTTCCAATTTTATATCAAATGTAATTTCAATATGGATTTAATTTGATTTATTAGTGATGTGATACTTCAAGCCTTTTTTTTTTGTCATTGTTGATTTATATTAATATGCATATATAAAGTTTAATTATTTTAAATAGGTCTGCAATGCAAATACAACTAGTTATGAACAAATATATTTAAATCTAAGCAGATATCCAGCTCTTTAATGTCTTGTTTTGCATATGTCTAAATACGTCAACGTATATCTAGTTCATTTTGAGTCTTAGACTACTTTTGGAAATTTTTTTTAACTACATGCCACAATATTATTTCAAAACAATATATGCAGTGCTAAATAAAAAATAGATTTAAAATGTCATCTTACTGCTAAACAAAATTAAATAACATTCTAAATTATATTTGGTATGAAATTGAAAGCATATGGATTTAAAAGTTAAAATATAAAAAATTAAATTATTTTGAAATTAACAAAAATGAAAGTTTATTTGTTCTAAATTTAATAATGTTGTTCTTTAATTACAGTGGTAGAACCACATATACTTGATGTAAATTTTTAAAATGTATGTAATAATATGTAAATTTATATCATTTTTTAAGATTTGCTTCTCCATAAAAGTTGTTATAAGCTTATTTTTTAAAATTTTTGGCTCTTTACTCCCCTTACATGTACTTCTAACTTTTTACCCCTCCTAACTTCAGGGCCTATCTCCGCCACATATTAAGATCAACCCAATGTTTCCTCATTAAGAATATGAATAAATTTCAGGATTATTTATTTTTTTCTTCGAGCTACAGTTATAATATAAGTATATATTTACTTTTGGATTTCATTATTTAGGAAAAAAGAAAAAGATCAACCCAATGTTTCTTCGTTAAGAATATGAATAAATTTCAAATTTATTTATTTTTCTTCGAATTATAGTTATAATATAAGTATATATTAAATAGGGTTTAGAATCAAGCATTGACTAAATTAGCAAAGGAGGAGAAGATTGAGGGGAGTGGAGGTCAAGAGAGATGACATTGTCTGTTTTGTTGTGGCAACCCCAACTCCAGTCCATATGCTGCAATCTTCATCAGCTTCCCCTATGAAAAAACCATTTGAAGGACTTCTAAATCCAAAGACGTTGACATCTTGCCTAACTAGCTCATATTGTTGTATCATGCAGAGCAAATTTTAACCTCATATATATGCCAACATCTTAAACAAAATTATATAATGTCAAAATGTAGAAGGAAACTATTGTAATTTACTCTCTTGATTTTATTATTGATACTAAACAGGTATATATATAAAGATGACCCTTAAATCAAGGAAACTAAAAAGGAATACATATATGTAACATCTTAATTTAAGAATACAAATAAGGAAGATAATCATACACAGTTGGAAAGGATTGAATGTGTCTAATACGCCTCCTTAAGTTGGAGCATGAAGATTACGAATGCCCAACTTGCCAACAAGGAACTAGAACTGTTGATGACAGAGAGCTTTAGTCAAGAGGTCTGTAAGTTGAAAATGAGATGGAACATGCGATGAGGTGATGGAACCAGATTTGATGCAATCACGAATAAAATTACAGTCAATTTTAATGAATATTGGTCGAGTGAATAACAAAGTTTTGGTCGAGTGATTGTCAAATATATCAGTCTGCCAACCAAACAACGATAAGGACTAGGATCATTAAGGAGATCACTTTTATTTAAAGCCAATGTGTGATTCTGCTCTGCGGAAAAAGTAGTTGGCATGGAACTAGTCATGTCGGTTTCTTGCAAAATATCCAATGTATACTTTCATTAAGACAAAATTATGCCATCAGAAGAGTAAGCCACTTCTAGACTAAGGAAGTATTTAAGAGTACCAAGATCTTTAATGTGAAAACAAGCATCCAAATAAGCTTTAAGAGCCGTGGCATGGTGATTGTCGTAGCTAGCAATAATAACATCATTTATGTACATGACTAATGTTGTGAAAGTAGTCCCTTTATGGTAAAGAAAAAGAGACGTGTCTGCCTTAGATTGATTAAAGCCAAAACGGAGAAGAGAAGTAGAGAACTTGGCATACCATTGGCGAGAGGCCTGTTTTAAACCATAAAGGGATTTGCGAAGCCGACATACTCAATTATTACTATAGGATAAATATCCAAGATGTGGTGTCATGTACACTTCCTCATCCAAATTGCCATGCAAGAAGGCATTATGAATATCAAGTTGATGCAATTCCTATGATTTTGCGTCAGCTACAGCTAACAATGTTTGGACTATAGTGAGTTTGGCTATCGGTGTGAAAGTTTTAGTATAATCAAGTCCTTCAACCTGTGTATAGCCTTGGGCAACTAGATGAGCCTTATAGCGTTCAATAGTCCCATTAGAATGATACTTGATTTTGTATACCCATTTACATCCAATGGTCTTCTTTCCAGCGAGTAAAGGCTCTAAAGTCCAAGTACAATTATGTTCAAGTGCTTTTAATTCTTTGTCCATTGCTTCTTACTAATAAGTATTTTTAATGGCCTGTTGATAAGATTTTGGCTCATCATTTTGAGTGATGGCCATAGGGAAATGAGTATATGAAGTGTTAAAATTTGAATATGAGAGAAAAGAAGTTAAAGGATAAGATATACCTGAGGAAGCATGGTGGGAAGAGGTAGGAGAAGATCCATTATTTCCTGGCAAGTCAACATGAAAGTCACAAAAGTGAGACAACAATTTCCTCATTCGAGGAGGAAGTTGTGGTGGCAATGTTAATGGTTGCTTCGGTATAATAGGAGATGAAGAAGGGCTGCCTGTGTTTATGGAAGAATTAGGAGCATAAATGTCTGCAGATGTGGTGAGTGGTTGAGATGGGTCAGAAAATAGAGGTTCATGGTCAAGTATAGGTAAAGGTACATGTGTTATGGTTGAATTGTGACCTGTAGTAAAGGAGGAAAATTACTAATGGAAGGGAAAAATATTCTCATAGAATGTTAAATCCCTAGAAGTAAAACTTTTGTGATTGCTTAAATCATATACCTTATACCCTTTTTGACCATGAGGATAACCAATAAAAATGCAAGTAGTGGCACATTCTTGAAATTTATCTTTTATTTGAGGAAGAATAGAAGCATATCAAAGGCATCAAAAAACATGAAGGTGAGAATAATTTGGTTTTCGAGAAAACAAAAGTTTATAAGGATTCCTACCAGATAAAAGAGATGTAGGAGTGTAATTTATTAAATATGCAGCAATTAGGATACATTCATCCCATAATTTAATGGGTAAATTGGCTTGAAAACGTAAGGCTCTAGCGACCTCAAGAATATGTCGATGCTTATGCTCTACTATTCCATTTTGTTAGGGTGTGGATACACAAGAAAATTGAGTCAAAATCCCATTTTGTTAACAAAAACTTTGAAAATTATGGTTTGTAAATTGAGTCAAAATCCCATTTCACCTTCTTTCCAAATTGTTTAGTTACCATAGTCATGAAGGAAGTTAATTTGAAAAAGACTTCAGATTTTGTTTTAAGTAAATAAACCCATGTAGTTCTAGTGTAGTCATCCACAATGCTTAAAAAATAATGGGCACTAGACAAAGATGGTGTGTGATAGGGACCCCAAACATCACAATAAATCAATTCAAAAGATTCATAAGTTTTAATAGAACTAACTGAAAACGAGTTTTGAGACTGTTTTGCTCGATGGCAAGAGTCGCAACATGTATTAAAGGATTTAACAGAAAACATACCTAAATTAGTAAGAAGAGATAGCTTATCAAAAGACAAATGCCTAAGACGTTGATGCCATAAAGTGAGTTTAGAATCATTTGTGATGCTGGTTGCAGTTGTTGTTGTTTTGATTGCCCAAAAATAATAGAGTCCATCTTGCAATTCACCCATTCCAATTAGCTTCCTCATGGCTAAGTCCTGTAAGGCACAAAAGGAAAGAAAGAATTGAGCAATACATTGTAAGGCTTTGGTTAACTTACTGATGGATATATGATCACATGTAAAAGAAGATACATAAAGAACATTATTTACAGTAATAGATGGATTAAGAGAAACATCTCCACAATATTTTGGTAGAATAAGTGAACCATATGGAATTGTGATGTGTGAAAAATGGGGTTTGTTTTGTGAGAAGCAATGACACTATCATGACATATCATATGATTAGAAGCACCTAAATCCAAAACCCATTCAATTGTATATTTGGTCAGGAAAGTTGCCTTACCTGTAAAATTTGCCAAAGAATTATGAACTTTTTCAAGATTAAGCATAGAGATTAGTTGAGCATACAGTTCTGTTGTCAGCCCATTTAATGGCATATTATTACCCTCAACAGGGTTCTTACGTTGAGATTATTAGCTGTTTTAGGTTTGGATGCCTTCTTCCCTTTATTCCACCATTCGCGATAACCATTCAGCTCAAAGCAAGTGTCTTTGGTGTGCTTGGTCTTTTTGCAATGTTAACAAAACAATTTGGAGAGGTCACGATTATTTGAAGCCTTGTGATTGTTAAGAGCTTCGTTGCCATTATTAGAAAATAATGTTGCTCCTTTAATAGAAGGTGATATTGATGCTGTCACAAATTGTTGTCGCTCCTCTTGTGCTACAAGTGCATAAACACGAGATAATGAGGGTAATGGATCAATGTTCAAAATTTGAGAACATACCGTATTATATTTGTCATTAAGCCATATTAAAAATTGATGCACTTTTTCTTTCTCTCTTTCTGCAGTGAGTGCTTTTGCAGAGCCATAAATGCATGCTGGAATTTGTAGGTACGTTCCAAGCTCATCCCAAATTCCCTTTAACTTGGTGTAGTACGTTGAAACAGTCATCCCTTGTTGTAAGGTATTCATCATTTCAATTTTCAATTGATGAATGCAAGGAGCGTTGCCTTGAGAAAATCATTCTTCAAGATCATTCTATATCTCCTGTGCCGTAACAAAGTATGCAACACTATCATGTAAAGTTGGATGAAGAGAATTGAAAATCCAAAAGATGACCATGGAATTGCATTTGACCCACGCAGATTCTTCTAGGGAACTAGGTGATGGACGTTCGATAGATCCATCTATAAAGCCAAATTTATTGTTGACCTGCAGTGCATTTGTCATAGCACGATGCCATGTGGGGTAGTTTTCTTCTTTGAGGAGACAAGTGACTAAAGTGGTGTCAGGATTATCAGAGGCATGGAGGGCATAGGGTGATGAGAGATCAAGCTTGGTTTGCATAGTGTTTGATTGGTTTATTTTTGATGTAGCAGAATTCAAAGAGTTTTCTTCAATCATGATGAAGAAGAGAAAAGAAAAGTCTTAAAATATGGTAACCAGGCTCTGATACCATATCAAAATGTAGAAGGAAACTGTTGTAATTTACTCTCTTGATTTTATTATTGATACTATACAGGTATGTATACAAAGATGATTCTTAAATCAAGGAAACTAAAAAGGAATACAGATATTTAGCATCTTAATTTAAGAATACAAATAAGGAAGATAATCAAACACAGTTTGAAAGGATTTAATGTGTCCAATTTATACGTTAATGACTTTGTTTCACACTTATAATGCACAATTTTATGCAATAAATCTTCAAGGGACTCATTTTGCATTAGTTTATAAACGATGAGTTCTTTTCAATAATATATTTTATTTTACAATTCATTAATAATATATTTTATTTTACAATCAATAAACAATATTATCGACATGCCGAAGTGGTTATCGAGCATGACCAGAAATCATGTGGTTTGAATCCTGCTGTGCACGCTTTTTTTTCTTCTTTCGTTCTTGTTATATATACTAGTTTTTTTATTAATATGTTTTGCACATAATTATTAATATTATTCATTAATAAATTAATATTATTAAATGACATAATTAATTCAATTAACTAATTCAATTGAATTGACTTTTTAGTAAATTTGCTTGTTCCTCCTAGTTTATTATTAATATGCATTGCCTGTGATTATTATATATTGGACTCGTATTATAACTCATATGAAAATTATTAATTTGTCCATTATTAAGAGTTATATATAAAATAGATGTAGTAAATATTTTACTGTCATTTTGCTTGTCTTCTCAAATTACTAATTTGTCTATTATTAAGAGCCATATACAAAATAGATGTAGTAAGTATTTTATGGTCATTTTGCATGTCCTCTCCATTCACGTGATTTTTAATAATTGAACTCATCATCATTAAAATAAAAAAATCATAATAACAATTTTGTCCAATAAATTAATTTTAGTTACTTTTAATTATCATATAATTAAGTCACATTTAATTTGAATTCTTATGATTGTTAATTATATTTGATTCTTATATTTTATATAAAAGTAAATTATATTATACTATGCACGTAAATTTTAAAAATTTAGCTCGTTATATATATGATTAAAATAAATTAATTATTAAACTATATAAAGCATATTAAAAAAGTATAGCTTCCCAAATAATTTATAAGAATTGTACTCAATATTTTGAAATTTATATTATACATTACATTCATTATTGTAATTTAATTTAGACTTACCATTTTTTAAATTTAAAATAGAGAAAATTACATTATTTATTCTTTTTAAATTTTGTTATAAAAAATATTGTCCTTAGTAAAATAAAAACAAAAGTTTGTTGACATGAAAATTT
>CATIWF010009861.1:0-43558 GCA_949630135.1 Balakata baccata | reverse complement strand
AAATTACTGTACAAATCTCAACTTTCACGTCCCGATGTCTGCAGGCTCTTTTCCCCGGTCTGCCTTTAGCACCGGTCATAATATGTATTTACACTTGTTTGGCGCATAATTCAAAATTTCGGTCACCCAACACGCTTTCCGGTGTGACAAAAAAAATTTCCAATATTTTTTTTAATCTTTGTAAACATTTCATTTTTCCTTATTTTTCATCCTCCAAACTATTTTTCTCCTTTTACTTTCATTTTTCCTTTTTCTCTAAAAATCTATTTTTTTATACTTAAAAATTCCTATTAATTCAATAAATACTTTAAAAATCCTAAATAAATTCCTATGATCTCTTTAACCAATTTTCTTGTATTTTCCATCACCAATTTCACCAAAATAATATTCCATAATTTCCAATAAATTTTTCAATAATTAGGCCAAAAATCCAAAAATTCACCAAAAATATTTCATTCATTCCAAAAATTATCTTCCACTTCCATTTAACTCCATTTTCATCATTTTATGGCACAAATCCTTCAAAATAAATTTTCAAAAATTTGGCCATAATTATGGAAAATTTCTAATAATTCCACAAAAATTCCTAAAAATTATTTTCATCAAATTTTCACCATATCCATCTTCCTCAAGTCTCGTTCTACTCATTGTCCATTTTTATTTAATTGTTCCAAAATTTTTCTGTAAAACCTCAATTCCTCCTTTTCACAAATTCAACATCAAACACACCACCAAACTAAAATTTATTCACAACAATCATCCAAACCAACTTAAATAAATGAAAATTTGAAAGAAAAGTGAAGAAAATCTCACCTCAATTTTTCTTGGAATTTTTGACCAATATTTGATTTTTCTTCAAAAATATTTTCTTCACTACTATTAATTTCTTATACCTTCTTAGGCTTGGATTATAATAATTTTTGAGAGAAAATTGAAAGAAATTTAAGAAGAATGGCTTTTTGGTCGTGCAAGGGAGGAGGAGGAAGAAGATGATGGGTTATTTTTGTTTTTTTTTATGAATTGTTGATTTTTTAGACATTTTTTTACTTTATATAGTTGATTAGAGTTTAATTAATCTTAATTGATCTTAATTCTTGCTCATATTGGTCAATTAAAATTAACCAAAAAGATAATTTGGATTTTATCCAAATTAATCCAAAATAAACTTTGACTTTTGACTTTTTCCACCAACGTTCCAAACTTTTCAATTTAGTATATGAGCAAATTTATTTTCTTAAATTTCATATCTCAAATGACATTATCTCCTCAAATTGAACATACCAATATTCTCAGAAAAATTTTCTCTTCGGAATGGTCTTTCCGATTTTACAAAATGACCACCAGTGCGAAAATTTCGTTTTTGCAGTTTAGTTCTTTTTCTAAATCATACCCATAAAAATTCATCTGAAGTTTGATTTCTAAATTATCAGTTTTAAAAATCTTAGAATTCAATTATAATCACTTTGGCATCATTGCGATAATAAACGCATATCTCTAACTTTCAATCGGAATATCAGACTATAAATCTATACTTGGAATATTATTTATGTAAATCAGAGCTCTTAACCTCCAAATATCTCCACATAACTTCACCTATGCCCTTAAAATATTATTCTTCCCATTATGGTATGCTTAATTCAAATTCTTACCGCTGGAAAAAACCATGTATTCCCGGTCCAGTCTGTTGCCTTGATTTACGTGTGTGACACGAGATTGCAACGTTTCATCAAATCATCTCAATATTCATATTAAGCATCATATTATCATATTAAATTAAAATTTTCAAGCTCATATATCCGTATTTAGACTATGGTCGGTACGCCTCCGTACTGCGGTACAAATGACAGTAATACGCGTATACGGTCAGGGTCTATATTGCGAACGTGACAATATTTATCCAAAATTTACCCAAAATTTACCAAAAAATTTATGAAAATTAAAGTTATAAAAGATTTATCTAAAACTTATCACAAGGTTTACTTAAAATTTACCACAAAATTAACGAAAGTTGAAATTACATAAAGTTTACCCAATATTTATTCAATATTTATCCAAAATTTACCATAAAATTAATGAAAATTAAAGTTACAAAAGATTTATTTAAGATTTATTCAAGTTATACCACAAATTTACTCGATGTTTATAAAAAAATTTATTAAAGTTGAAGTTATATAAGGTTTATCTAAGAATTATATGATATTTACCTAATGTTTACCCAACATCAAGTCAATTTTTCAACTAAAAATTATCAAGAACCCAAAGTTTACTGAAGTAAATAACCTTAATTAAAAATTTACATATATTTTTTTTGTAATTAAGGTTTGTCCAATGTTTACTTTGATAATTAAGTTAATTAAATTCAAGTTTACATATTTTCTTTTGCTAATTCAGTTAATTAAATAATGATTATAAATAAATAAAAGTATATATAAAGACAAATGGTGGCAATGTAAGTTAATAAAATTATTAATTCATATTTAAAATGTAAAAAATAACCATTTTATGTTTTAATTAAATGAAAAATATATTAAATATACAGTAAAAATAAAAATATAAAAATGAGGAATGAAAATACAAAAATTTTATAGGTAAAATTGAAAAATCTTTCAAATATTAGTATTCGGTGTAAACTTCCCTAAAATTAAACCAAAAAGTTCTCCCTCTTTTTTTTTTTTTTTTTTCATTTTCTCTTAAAATAGTTTTGCATACTTAATAAAAGATGTCAAACATATCAATTTGAAATCATGAAATTTTAAAATGTGTGTGATATAAATATTTTATTAAATTGCTTAAAGGTATTCAAAGTTTATTAAATTTATAAATTCAGGCAATGAGTTTTGTCATTCTTATAATTGTGAGACTAATAACTAATTTTTTTAAATTAAAAAAAATCAAAAGACATGACCACCAAATTACTTTATTAATAGCGAAAAAATAAGGAAGCTTGCCACTAAATAATTATAGAAAATATTAAGATTCATATATCGAGAGAGAGAGAGAGAGCAGTGAGCATATATATCATATCCGAATCTGACCCATACATGAGACATAAGTCTCCATTAATTTAGGATATTGTATCTTTGTTCCACATTTCATATTCCAGAATTCAGTTTAGTCTTAGTTGACTTGCATTGTCCTATTCAATGTTTTGGTTCTTTTAATGATAATAAAATAATGTTTTTTCTAAAGGCAATGCTTTTTCTTTTTTTTTTTTTTAAATTTTTTTTTACGTTTGATTTTATAATAATTAGGATATTAATTAAATATGCTGGCAATTGGTATGCGGTCTTGTCCTGCACTTTAAGGAATGAGCTTATAGCCATTTCAATTGTGCAAGCAACTGATGTGGGTGGCAATTAATCTCAAAATGAAAGAAACAAGCAAACAAACAATACCAAAATTAATTAATGTGAAAAATTCTTAGTTTGTTAAATTTATCATTTTAATTTGGACCCAATTGAAGTTTTTGGGACTATACAGAATATAAAAATTGCAGAAATCTTTAAAAAAAAATAATAGTTAAAGCAATGGAAAATATTTCTTGCCAATATATTAATTTTATTATTTTCTTCAAGATGTGCATTGTACAATTCAAATGAATCAGCTTGACAGCTTGTACATTTCCTTTTTCCTTTTTTTGTTCGTCTCGATTAGGCATGCTTTTGCCCCAATTAATTAGCAAAAAATTTTCATGCCTAAAATAATCTCCAAAACAGAAAATTGTTGTGAATAATGAAAACCGTGAATTCGAAATCTATGAGCTAAAATTAAAAAGAGGAAATTAATGTAAGGAAAATTACATGAAAAAAAAAAATTGCACGAGGGTCACGAGC
This sequence comes from Balakata baccata, assembly GCA_949630135.1. Lineage (NCBI taxonomy): Eukaryota > Viridiplantae > Streptophyta > Magnoliopsida > Malpighiales > Euphorbiaceae > Balakata > Balakata baccata. Next base: position 39,725 of record CATIWF010009861.1, on the reverse strand, counting down.
TCGAAATAATACGTGTATAGATGAATTCGTTCCACGTATCGGGTAACCCAGGAAGACACCAATGGATACAATCGGCGTAGGTGGCGGGATCGGCCTGCTGCTCGGGCGTGAGCATCTTGCCTTGGCGGATGGTGTAGACGGAAGTGTGTGCATCTTTTCTATATTCAGAGAGGGCAGTGATGTTGAGAAAATGCACAGGAGTTTTCATTGATTTTGTTACATTTGCTGCTATAACAAGCAGCCTCCGATCTGTGCCCACATTCACTCTTGTTGTATTCAGCATTGGAGTTGTCTCCTTTGCACATTTTATACCATCTGGGTTGTTCCAATCCAAACTCCTACCCAAAAAATAAAATAAAAATAATTCTGATAATTAATAATATATTATATACTAATTAAACTTAAAAATCTTGGTTAGTGGGTTAACCACCAAAGATTATAATAATAATAATAATTATGTCAAAATCATGTTTAGTGACATATATAATCATCACCTAATAATATACCTAACGTGATACAAAAAAACTTTTAGATAATTATATATATACACAAAACCAATAAAATAATAAAATATCTTATTATAATGATTCTTATAGTATTTTATTCATAAAAAAATTTATGAATCGAATTTAATGGAGAAACGTAATTATTAATTAATTACTAATTAAGGAACATAATTACTTGATATGGAGAGGAGACATGCTGCTGAAGAAGACAGTAGTACGATTAGGATCCACATTTTCATCTACCCACTTAGACCATGTATTCAAAACTCTCCGATATGCTACGGGCCGTTCGATCTCATCATACTCAGTGGACCCTTCATCGAACGATCCCCGTCTGTTCAATCAAAGTAACAGAAATCAAATCCAACGGTTCGATCAATATCAATGGCATTTAAGATTAATATGTAATAAAATTTATAAAAATTTAGATGGATTCAATCTACATAATCAGTAATGCATATTTAATTTCATATTAGTTTATGTGAATACAACCATTAAGAATATGTATATATATGAGTATGTGATTGAATTAATTAGTCTAATAGTATAAGTAAGAATTTCTCGTAATACTAACAGAATTTTCATGGAGAAAGTGTTCATCCACCATATATAAGTGTTAAAAATGAGATAATCCACATCTTTCCAGTCAACTCCATGTTTATTAATTGATTCTGGCATGATTATTCGGTTCAAGATGCTGTGCATATTTGGATCATCAGAATTTGATTCTACTAGAAATGGGGCCCAATAGAATTCCACCGTGGCATTGTAATCCTACACATTCAAAAACACCAAATCAATTATTTGAACTATGCAATTTCTGTCCTTAATTTCATGATTTTATTAATTATTATTGAAAATCTTTATGTAAATCAAGCTTTATAAATCCATCCATCGATACATGAAAATTATTAATTAATTCAAAGAGGCACACAACGAGTCAAATTAGCTTATATACCTAAATGAAATAAAGAAAAAACAAAATGCCACATAAGCAATCGTTGCATGCATGGCCAATAATTTTTTCACCCAATAATAAATTCTTTAAATACCAAATAATCTATAAGCTTTGTCATAATTCAATATTATTTAACTATTACTTAAAATTTTGAAAAATGGAAAAATAATCTATCCACTTGTTGATACATTGATTGATCAATCTTTCACCATCAATAAGAAAAATTTAATTGAAAGAAACTTAAGCAATGGGCAAAATATTGTCAAAACAAAACGAAAACGAAAACAAAGACAATGACAATATACCAATTTATTAATCTAGTTTTTTTTTTTTTTTGAAAAAAATTTCTGCCCAAACCCTGAATTTTCTCTAACTAATGTAATGATATTCTATTATGTATGCAAAGTAGTAGAGAAAGAAAAGTACCAAAATGGTGAAAATAGCACGAGATCCCTTCTTCTCCCAAGTTTTTCTACCAGGAGGAACCACTGATTGAACAAAACAAATCATTGATTCCCATTGATTTCTATTCAAAGAATCTCCAACAAACATAAGCCTCTTGTTCCTTAACTTGTTCAGCAGTAGCCTTGCCTTGAATCTTCATATCAAAGAAACAAAGAAAATCAAGAAAATGCCAAAAGAAACTAAAAGAAATCCAAGAATTTGCATCAGAATGTGCACTTACTTAGGCAACGAGCAATCCCTTGGCTGCCATTTCCAATTCTGGAATGTAGAATCTTTTCTTCCATTTCTGAGGCAAGTAACTTGAGCAGTAAGGAATTCGCATTCTTCTTCTTTATATAAAGGCCGCGTTTGGTTATCAAAAACCCATTGCCCAGTAAAAAGATCGCATTCTTCTGGTGGCAATTCCACATCTTCATCATCATCTTCCTCCATTACTGCAGGCAGCAACTCGATCTTTTTCTGATCGGATTCTTGAGATTCTTCGCCGGAATCATGAGGTTCTTCGAGTGAAGTTCTTGAACTGACAGAAGCAGATTCTTCATCATTCTTGACGGAATCTTGAAGTGGGCTGGATTCATTTTCTTGAAGTTCTTGAGATTTAGGCCAAGAAAATGGGAACTCAGCAATGGACTTAACATCCTCGTTGTACATGAAAACCCCAAAGAGGAAAACGGAGAAAACAACAACAAACACAGAAAGATTGTTGCTTTTCTTGTTGTGCTTCATGGCTGCTGCTACTGTTGCTGCTGAAGAGAAAAGAGGAGATTTTCTTCGAGATGGAAGCATGAGAATAAAAATGGAGATAATTTGGCGAGAAGAGAAGGCAGAGACATGGGAAGATATAGAGAAATACAGGGCTAGATAAAGAAAATGACCATTGAAGAGAAAGACAAGCTTACAATGAAATTGAAAATTGAGTTTTCTTTGTTAGTTCAATGAGGGATTTGGTGAGATGGGTTTTTCTTCAAGAAATTGCAGGTTAAGCTTTCTTGTGCTGGTGGAGGGAGAGAAGTCTCTCTCATTTTTTATTTTTTGAGTTTTTTTTAATATATAAATCTTTTGTTGTGACAAAAAAAAGATCTTTTTTTTGGTAAATTTTTTTTTTATTAATGCTTTTTCTTTTATTATTTTCTTGATATTACAGTTTCTTTTAAAGATAGAGAAAGAGAAAAACATAAGAGAAGTGAGTTCAAAGTTTTATTTATTTATTTATTTATAATTATTTTCTAGTTGGTCTTTGTCAATGAAATTAATGTTAGGATAAAAAGGAGGGTGTAGTTGATGGGAAATAAGGGTATTTATAGTACAACACATATGTTATTTTCTACTGGATTAATTTTGGTAGTTTTTTGATCCTACTGTTAAAATTAATTTTATTAATTAATTATAAAATATTAATATTAGAAATTTCCTAAATAAAATGGCCGAAAGTGGACTTCAAAATGTAGCTAGTGTTTAAACAAAATTTGCTTTATTTGTTCAAAACAAATCTTGCTGAACATTTACTAATTAATTAGTCTAATAATGTTTATATATTTTTATATTAATTGGTTAATTACCCAAAATATAATAATCTTCAAGATAGAGCAGGCGAATACAATTTCTCATTAAATAGAATATTATGTTTCTAACAAAACCAACATGATTATCACAAAATGACAACATGAATATTGAATAATCGCTTTACATGTTCTTAATTATTTTATGACTTAAGTATGAAAATATTTATTTTCATCATTTAGAGCATCTAAGAGTCTTTATATTTCACTCTTATCTAAATTTAGGAAGTTTTATACTTTCTAATAATTTTTCTATTTTTTTTCTTTATCTATTTCACTCTCTAAAATTTATATTCTCCCTTTTTAAATTTAAAAGCTACTTAGAACTCATAAGTAATATTTTATTATTTTTCTTTCCTCTTTTTTATTCTTTTCTCTCTCTTACTTTTTTTTTGTCTCTTATTCTCTCTCTTCATTTTCTTTCTAAATAGTTTTATTAATAAAAAAAATTAAAAATAAAGAGTATTATTAGAGTGTACATAATTTTTAAAATAGACTAAAATAAAGACTGAATTTTTTATAATATAATAAAGAATAAGATATATAGCATTGTTGGGAATGCTCTTAGTCTCCTGCAGTGATTTTTAGTCTAGTTAGTCTCTTGAATTCTATTTTTAGTCTATTTTATTACTCGTTTAATTTGTAAAACTAAATATATGACTATTTGTTACTGACATAATACCATTGAGCAAATCAAACATTATTTTTGTCATTTTAGTATTATGAGGTTTTATGTATGTTTTACGAATTGAACATAGAATAAAATGGATAAAAAAAAAGTTTAAGTAACTAAGTATATCAATAATTATTGCGGGGGCTAAATAGCGAAAATGAACATATGACCTATGCCTTATTTTATCTAATTTCTTTCGTTATATATTAAATACTAATGTTCCTAACAAAACGAAATACTTATGTATAATTGTTGATTAATTAATTAATCAACAATATAATATTAGTAAAACTAACCATCAAATTAGTTTAATTTAGTCCCTTTTGATAGTTATGAATCAAATAACTTGATTTAATTAGTTCAACTTAATTAAGATGGATTAACTATTAGGTTATTGTGACTAGATTAGTTGAAGCATCAATAGTTTAATAGGTCAAACTTTGTAGTTTAATTAGTTGAGATAAAAACAATTTTACACACTTAGTTAAAGAAAATGACTTTTTTTTTTTCTTTTTCAGCCAAATTTTGATTTTGCTCAACCAAATGTTATTTATTTTTTATTATTTTGAGAGGAGGAAGCAATTAGAATAAAAATCTAAAAAGTTCATTATTATTATTTTTTTCTTGAAACGGTAAAAGTTCATTATTTGTGACAGAAAGAGGCATTTGCATTAATATGTTGATTGCATTTGTACGATTTTTATTATTAGTACGACATTATATTTAAATCAAAATATAAAAAACCCACCTCGTCAAAATTCACCTAATCATCACTTCAAATGTCATTTTATAAAGTTGGTGCAAAATTAATCATCTTTTATATATATATATATATATATATATATATATATATAAAATATGCTATTAATTATAAATTTAAAAATGCATTTCTTGGCCCTTGAATTAAGTTTTCCTTTTTATTCTATTAAATCATTTAACTGAATTTATATTTTACTAAATTAACCCTTTTACTTGAAGATCTTTGAAAGCCTAATAAAACAAAATTAAATGTAAAAATATAAATTTTCACTCTGTTTTATTACAGCTCTTTTTTTCTTAAAAGCTGAGATTAGATATCAGAAACGCATCTGATCATATTTTACTGCACTTTAAAATTTTTCGGTTTTGATAAACTCCCACCCTTGGTGAATATATAGCATGTGATGTTTGTTTTTTACCAACACTTTTGAGGAATGATTAAGGTTTTGTATTGATAATGAATTAATGAAAATTAATTTTAATTAGGAGATTTTGCCAATTTGAAACCTAAATCCAAATCATTAGTAACTTTATGTTTGAGAAAAGTAAAGGCTAAGAAAACCCCTTTTAATATCTATATGTATTGAGTGTACACCAAAACTATCATATCATACTGCTTTGTACTTAGCTCCTTTTGGTTGCTACATTGCTTTTTTTATAAGTTAAGGCAACTATACACATTCTAAAGTTTTTTCTTCTATTTTTCATTTTTCTCTCTCTTTTAATTCTTAGCAGCCAATCACAATCAATTGAAGAAAACTTGGTACCCACAAAAGTATGGTGATTTTCTATTATTATACTTCTCAGTTAGCTCCATTTATAAACTGTTTTGGAATGAGACTTTCTTTTCAATTCATAATTATTGAGTTTTATTATAAGTTTTTTGAGGATTTTATTAAAAGTTATTTACTTGTAGCACTATTAGTTGGAAATAATACTCCTAGTCATTTTTTTTATATACATCTTTGATAGGCTGGTTATTAAATTTATTACCTATTATTTTTATTATAATTATTTTACATACTATATGTGTACTAATTGAGCTAGCGCTAATTTGTTCAATTTTCCTTTTTTGTATTACTAGATTCAATCTCGCCAAATTGTAATACTACAAAATCAAAGCAAATTTCTCATATATATATATATATTATCCAACTAATTTTTTGATTTACAAACAAATACTAAACAAAGCATTATCCAATAAAAAAAATAAAAGAAAAAAAACTAAAAGGTAATACAAAAATTAACAATATCAAAATCATATATAAAAGAACAACAAAGTTAGAAAAATTGTAATAATTAATTGTGGGGAATTTTTTTTTTTTTTTTTTGGGGTAGATATCCTGTATTTATCTAGTGGATATTTGAAGAGAAGAGCTATAGGTTGATGATAATCGATAGACTCTCCAAGCATAATCCTCAAAAGAAAAAGAGCTAAAAAAATATCTTTTCCTTGTGTACAATATTATTGCTGCCATTGCTGTATTCTTCATTACCACCTTCATCATCATCATCATCATTGTCGCCATTGTTAGAGATATCAAGCTTAGGAAGAAGGTAAGAGACAGTACTTTCTGTAGGAACAAAGATAAGTAATATTGTCATTGATATACAGCTTGAATTGTTGCCATTTCCCATACATGCCAATGGTCTTCCTCTTACTTTCTTTAAATTCCCATTGCTCCACACACCTACCATCTGTACTTTTTTAACCAAAAAAATTAAAGAAAATCTCACAATCTAAGTGTTCATTAGAGCAATTAGACCCCTCTAATTTCTATCTTTGAAGTTTGCATAGGCTATGTTGAGCGGCAAACTCACCTGGCAGAAGCCAGAAACATAGCCGAAGACTCTAAAGCTGAGCCCAAGGCGTTATGATGGGCTTCAAGTTGGGCCGTAAAAGTTTCAATAACCAAACATATATTATAGGGAATTTTAGGAAAAATACGAATGGACACATGAAGCGTAACTCTTTAAAGGTTTTTTTTTTTAAATATTGAAAACATTAAATTGTTTTTCAAAAGTATTGTTCCACCTAAGTTATTAGGAAAATAATGATGATTAAAGTTTATCACAAAATTAATGAAAATTGATATTATAAAAAACTTATTAAAGATTTACTTAAAATTGACTCAAGTTATACTAAAGATTTATCTAATATTTACCAAAAAATTAATTAAAGTTAAAATTGAATAATGTTTACTAGTGATTTACTAAGATTTACTCAAAAATTACTAAAAGTTTACCATAAAATTAAAAAAAATTGAAATGAAAGAAAATTGAAGTTACAAGTTTTTTAAGAACTTACTTAAAATTTATTCAAGTTATATCTAGTGTTTACTAGAAAGTTGATGAAAGTTAAAATTACACAAAATTTACTCAAAATTTATCAAAACTTACTGCAAAAATTAATAAAAATTGAAGTAATAAAAGGTTTATCAAAGATGTACTTAAAGTTTACTCAAATTATACTCAATATTTATTCAATCTTTACAAGAAAATTAATGAAAGTTGAATTATTCAAAGTTTACCCAAGAATTACTCAAGATTTACCCAAAATTTACTAAATTTTTACCAAAAGTTTATCCAATATTTACTACATGTTTATTCAAAAGTTTACCAAAAGTCTACCCAAGGTAAATAATTTTAATTAAATTAATTAAATTCAAATTTACATATTTTTTAATTAAGATTTGCCCGAAATTTATTTTGGTAAATAAGTTAATTAAATATAAATTTATATATTTTTTGGCTAATTGAGTTAATTAAACAATAATAAGTAAATAAATGCATACATAAAGGACAATTGGTAGCTATACAATTAATGAATTTTTTTAAAAAAATTAATATTTAACAGATAAAATATGATAATTTTATGTCTTAATTAAATAAAAATTATGTTAAATATACAGAAATCTATATATTTAAAAAGAAAAAAAAAGCAAAAATTGATAAAATTAAAAATAACAAAGTTAAAATGAAAACACAATAAAACTACAATAAAAATTAAAAAAAATTAGAAGATGCGGCTCTCTGTCTAAGTTTCTCCATATTATATTAGTTAAATTTACATTGTTACCATCGCCTTATATTTATGACCATTAGTAGAAAAACAATAATATATATATAAAATTCAACACGTAAAGAGTTAAAAACTAAGCCTGTGTATGAATAAAAATGTCCATGTAATGATTCTCAATCTTAATGCAATTTCCCAGTTTAAAAAAAAAATCCAAATAAAACCCCATTATCCTTCTTTATTTTTGATTGACCTATTCAATAAAGGAGAAATACTACTAATATTTTTTTCATTCACTTTCTACCATATACTTCTAATATAAAAAATATATATTTTTTTATTTATGAAAATTATTGTTTTTTATAATAAAAGTTAGTATTTTATATAAAAAAAAGAAATATATATTTTTTAAAATTAAAAATATATGCTAGAAAATATATTCCTCTTCAAAATGTTGTCGGAGAAAGTTATGAATTCTTAGTAGATATCATTTGGCATGGGTGAAACCTCGAGTGACAGAGACCTGAAAATTGGCATGGTGTGAGTCATATGCCCAAAATATAATTAGTGATAATTCATGAATGGTTAAGATCCCAATATCGACTATGATTTTTAGATAATAAAGTATTTTCCCTTTTCTAGAGGTTTTTATTTATAAATGGAGGCGGAGCCACTAATAAATCGGTATATAAAATAAAAAATTAATTTTTATTTGTAAACATGAAATTAGCATTTAAAATTGCTCTTTAACATAATAATAAATTATTAGTTCAGTCTAATTCATGAATATATTTTGACAAAAAAAAAATTATCCTTAATTTTTTCAATTCAAATAATTAATTTCTCATAATTAGGGTTGCCAATTTATAAACCGATTCAAATCTTAATGAAAATTGATTTAAATCCATAAATGACTCCGTCTATTTGATAGAGATTAATATTTTACTCAAATATTAATTAAGAGAGTGTAAATGAAATATTATTAATATAAAATTTTAAATTTAAATCTTGAATATATAATTATTTTAAAACTTTTGATATATTACTTCGTCTATCCTACAAAATTTTATACAGTACGCTCTCAATATCAAACTAAAAAAACCTTTGTGAAATGGGCAATGCTTAATATGCACGGATTATATTTGGTAAAAATCAATAGGACATATGTAAGAAATAGGTAATGATTAATGTGCATGCATTATAAATAAAAAAAATTAATAGGACATATGTAAGAAATTTCCTTAAATTAATCACACGAGTCACGTTTAGCAACTTGATTCCAAGCGTGTGGGACCCGTTGAGAAAGTGGGTCAAATTGAACGTTTTCAGTTTCTCACTTCAAGATTCAATCTAGCATTCAACTAAACCCGAAGTTAGGCACGTACTAGAATCTAATGCCTCAGCCCTCAGCCACCTTATATATATATATATATATACACTTGCCCAATATCCTACACATTAGAACGGGACAGAGCATGAGATAGGACAAGCAACAAGAAGCACAAATTTAGATTCTTAATTGCTGCAAGTGAAGGAGAGACATCCTTGTGTTATATCTTCTTCTTGCTCAATTTTGGGTCCATAGGCTTTTATTTTGCGTATTTGTGGTGTGGATTTGTGGGTAGTATTAACCTCAGCTTCTGAGTCTTCAATGGCTACGAACTGGGTTTTATCAGAATGTGGCTTAAGACCCCTCCCTCGTATCTACTCTCAACCCAGAATTGGTTTCGCATCAAAAAGTTCCGATCTTTTCAAGCTTAGACTTTTACCAGTCTCAAAAAGCGGCAATCTTCGCCCTTCTTTTAAGGTTTCGAGTTGGTGTAAACAGAGGAATTGGGCATTAAATGTTGCCGTTCCAGTTGATGTCCCAACTGTGAGTGGAGAAGAGGATAATGAAAGAGAGGATGTCAATGGTGTCAATGGTGTTAATGGTGTTGAGGAAGAAGGTGGATTCTTTGACCCTGGTGCTCCACCCCCTTTTAGATTAGCTGATATAAGAGCAGCTATTCCTAAACATTGTTGGGTTAAAGATCCATGGAAATCTATGAGCTATGTATTCAGAGATGCGGTTATTGTTTTTGGATTGGCTGCTGTTGCTTCTCACTTCAACAATTCGGTTGTTTGGCCTCTTTACTGGTTTTGTCAGGGAACCATGTTCTGGGCTCTCTTTGTTCTAGGCCATGATTGGTAAAGTCATATTCTTTCTTGAATTTTGATTTTTTATTTCTGTTTTGTACAGAATTTGAATACCCACTTCCCACATTAGTATTTTGCAATTTTCCTTCTGTTTCACAGTTGCCCATGTGCTTATATCTAATTTAGAATTGTGTTTGGCTGTAATTCTGCAGTGGCCATGGAAGTTTCTCCAATAACCCAAAGCTGAATAGTGTGGTGGGTCATCTCCTTCATTCTTCAATCCTAGTTCCTTACCATGGATGGTTAGTCCCTGTAATCACTTCTCAATTCTAAGTTTTTCGTTGTTGCGCTCTCTTGGTTTTCATGCTTTTTAGTTCTAACAATAATTGCTCATTTGACTGTTGTTTCAGGAGAATTAGCCACAGAACTCATCATCAAAACCATGGACATGTTGAGAATGATGAATCATGGCATCCAGTGAGTTTCTGTTACATGAAACTTATTTGAAAGAGTCTTGTTTGTCTCTTTTCAAACTTGGAAACCCAATGGATAGTACCATAATTTATTATTTCTTTTTTCGTTGTAGTTGTCTGAGAAAATATTCAGAAGTTTGGATAATGTCACTAAGACATTGAGGTTCACTTTACCTTTCCCCATGCTTGCTTATCCTTTCTATTTGGTAAGCCTTTTACATCTTAATTCATTAACTAAATCTATTTATGATCTAAGGGAGATATGCTTATTGTTGTTGGTTTCAATTCCCTTGCAGTGGAGTAGAAGTCCTGGAAAGACAGGTTCTCATTTTCACCCAGATAGTGATTTGTTTGTCCCAAATGAGAGAAAAGATATTATCACATCAACTGCCTGTTGGACTATCATGGCAGCATTGCTTGTGTACTTAAACTTTGTTATGGGTCCAGTCCAGATGCTTAAACTATATGGCATTCCTTACTGGGTATGTTACCTTGCTATCACGATCATAGGGAGAGAATCACTATGAACTGTTTGTTCTTTAATTCTTGTATTAATATTCATGAATTTGTATTTAAATGTAGATTTTTGTCATGTGGTTGGATTTTGTCACCTACTTGCATCACCATGGTCACGATGAGAAACTTCCCTGGTATCGTGGAAAGGTATAATTCTTGCATTCCTTGTCGATGTTAATTGGTCATTTTTCTGCAATCATTGAACTGTTCTATTGCTCCACTTGATATATGAAAGTAGAGATTGTAAAGTACCTGAGCTGATTTTTTGATTTTGGTTTCTGGCTATGGACAACAGGAATGGAGTTATCTTAGAGGAGGGCTCACAACCCTTGATCGTGATTATGGATGGATCAATAATATCCACCATGATATAGGAACCCATGTGATTCACCATCTTTTCCCACAAATCCCACACTATCACTTAGTTGAAGCAGTGAGCATAATCTTTCCCTACACCACTCATTATAGGTTTGCTTCTGCAGTTCATTTTCATCAAGCTTTAACCATATTTGTACGTTTCTACTTTGACAGACTGAAGCTGTTAAGCCTGTGCTAGGGAAATACTATCGTGAATCGAAGAAATCTGGACCTCTTCCATTGCACCTACTGGGTAGTCTTACAAGAAGCTTGAAAGAGGATCACTATGTAAGTGACACTGGAGATGTTGTATACTACCAAAAAGATCTTAATCTGTACGCAAGTAAGGAAACAGAGTGAAGCTGCTACAGCTTTTACCTGTGCAAGTGAGGCAGAACCGACCAAGCCAAGATTCTTTTGAAGCATTGATTTAACTTCTGACAAGTATTTCATATAGCTTTACAGCCACAGGGGATAGCCATTCTGTCCCAGATGTAATTTTCTTATTTGATAAGAAGTATTGCAGATAGATAATGTTAGCCTGTTTTGTTGTAATATGGACCTAAGAAGGTTCGGTACATGATGTAATTGAAAAAATCTACATCTTTATTGGCTAGCACTCTCTCTCTCACACAGAGCAAAAGGGAGGAAAAATTGCATGGCACAGAGAAGAAATTGTCACATCACAAGAAGACACAATTCTGGTCTTGAACAGCTTCTCAAATTTGTTTTTTTTAATAAAAGAAAAGAAAAAGCCTACATTCTGATCTGTCAACTATAAATCATATTAACTACACCATATGCAGTTCAAGTGAATGAATAATTCTGCATAATTTCCACTCTAAGGTGCTACTGGTTCCAAATTCCAATGGCTTAGAGAATATATAAGTGAATACAGAATAAGGACTTGATGTCTTTCTGCAAAAATTATGTGGTTTGGAATCAGGCAGCTTTAATCTCTTTCCTTCCTGATGACCGATCAGTAGCTCACAGAACGGACAGCACACATGAAGGAAGAAATTCGGGATTGATCCTTCTTGATGCCATCTGAGCCGCAAATTCCACTACTGACATCAACACCATGAGGTTTCATGGTGGACAGAGCTTCGCAAACATTTTCAGGGTTGATACCTCCTGCTAAGAGCCACCCATGTTTGCTTCTAATCGGTGGTAACTTAAACTGCGCCCAGTTAAATGCTTTGCCACTAGAAACAGGATCAAAATGACAAAATTAAATCAAAATTCAATTCCAAGGTGATAGCACAAACTTAAAATTATATTATAGCAGATAAGCAGTAGATATTTCTATTAGGGAGATCATAATGCAACTCAAGATTTTGGCCATCTAGCAGCTTAATTTCCACGGCCACTCATTTCTAAAATAAAGTGACGTCAACAGTTAAAATTTTTATAATGTGATTGCTTCCATTAAAATAAAGCCTAAAAGAATGTTTGATAGACTGTAAGGAGCAGCATCAATTGAAAATGCAACATAAAGATGAAGGAGAAATTAAATTCATTGTGGTATATTCAATATGCCAAACGTACTTCAAGGAAATTAGTTATACACTATGTATGGCCATTAAAGGCATTTAAAGAAAATTCGATTCAGCAGAGGGTGGCCCGCATTAATTCACAAAGTTTCAAAAATTTCACAGCAGTGACAGTGTGCATACAAGTAAAACAAACAATATTCCATGCTGTGTGGGTGGGCAGAAGAGGAATGAGGGCTGGAGCCATAGCACACAGTCGAATAACATCAAAACCATAGCTGATTTATCTGCAGATAGCTACAATGATAGCATAAAATAATTTAGGTTCAAACTTGAGCATTTTTTAACTTGAGATATAGAATGAATGCAAATCCATACAGATGAAGCCTGACTAATAGACGGCATGAAAATATAAAAGAAGACAAAAAAATTTCTAACCTGCCACCAGTTGCACTATCCACGAGAATCCAGTCAACCATGGAACAATCTTCATCTGAAATTTGATTTAAAAGGTTCCCATCTGCATTCACATGAAGAACATAAACTATTCGTTTTTCTTGCACTAAAACAGGAAAAGCTTCCCGTGAACCATTTCCGTGAAGCTGCAGAATACAGAGAGTAAAAAGATTAAACAATTAATGTGCTTCACACAACAAAGTCAAAATGCATAAATATATACCTGCACACATTCAAGATCACATTCATCTGCAGCTCTTAGTATTGTGTCCGCATTATCATCAACAAACACCCCAACAGGCTTTGCTGCATATGCCCTGGCAACTTGTGAAATTTCCTTTCCCATTGAAAGTGAAATGGAACGTTTTGAGTTGGGCCAAAGAATCATGCCAATAAAATTTGCTCCGGCTTCTGCAGCCATTGCAGCATCTTCAGCTGTTGTAACCCCACACATTTTAACCAAAGGCTGATTACATTCATGTTCCTCACGAGTATGTATGATTTTATCTGATGGGGTGAATTTGCAAGAGATAATGTTTTTTGAATAAGGCTCAATTCTTGACACATTCAGGTTCCCTATCTTTAGACCTGCAATTACCAAACATTTTTTTGATGCTTGAAAACCATAGTAATACCGTGTTCAACATTCAAGTACACATGTTAAGAGTTATTCTCATAGCATACAAAATGCAATGCGAAATATTGAATCGAATATGCTTGAAGGGTTCTACACTATTTTGTCACCAATTTGTGCATTTGAGATACATGCAAGAAATAGAAAATATTATTGTGAAATAACAGAAGCAAAGCTTACCAAGATCCTGCCTTCTTTGCAAGTTCGCAAATTTGGGCTGCAAGTGACCACCAGCAGTCAACCCTTCAAGAAACAAAGAGCAATATGAAACTTAAGTCTCAGAAGTTTTATTTTTTAACACAGTATAGGAACACAGTAATAACAAAACAATTAAAGCCAAAGTATGTCCATTATCCCCCTGAAAAACTAATAAGAAAGTGAAAATTTTTCATCAAATGAGCTAGCTGTTTATTCTTCACAATCATTTTATCTAAAAAGATTGGATCTTTTTATTTACTCTCTCATGTCATGATTAAGGAAGAAAAACAAGCAATAAGGTGATTAATAGATGTGAAAATTGAAAATTCCGAAATGCCTTACTCCATTGAGTGAAATGTGAAGAAATTTAAGTGATTTAAAATTCAAAAAGAAAAACTTTGCATCTCTTAGGGGAAATTCAGCAAACAGTTAATCTAGAGTATAGCAAAGCGTACAAAACGAAGAAGACGTCATAACTAAGCCAACAATTAGGATTCGCCTCGAGTAGGTAATTTTGAAACTTGTCTGCCGATGAAGAAATGCGGCACAAAGCAGAAATGAAGCAGAGCAGTAATGGCGGCCAAAACGCACCCGTTTTGTGTCAGCCAATCGCAATCCTTTGTAGTTGCCTGCGTGGGCTTTCATATTGCTGTGGTTTGTAGTGGGCCTATGAGGGCTTTGTCATGTTTCCCAAATTAATTTTTCTTTCCATTTTTTAGCAAATTAGCAAATATTATTTTATTTATTTAATGAACTTAATTTATTTAAATGGAAAATTTAAAATGAATAACCAAATTTTATGTATTTCAAAACCAATAATAATAATAATAATTGGAATGTGATTGATATCTTTAAAATTAGACAATGCCACGTGTAAAACAATAATGATCTTGCTATTTTGCTCATACATATATCGTGAAGGAAATATGATAGCAGACAAATTGGCAAAACTCGGAAAAATAAATGGTGGTTCACATGTCTGGATTTCTATCTTTATTTTCTTTATAATAATGTTAGTGGTTGTGAATTTTATCATTTTGCTTAATGCTTTTGAATAGATAAACTTTAATGAACGCTGCAGTTGTATCAATCTACAATTAAAATAATCTAGTTATTTCTAATTTCCGAACTCAATTTTTCTGTTTAAAAAATAATAATAATAAGATACTATGAGTAATAAAAATAGATAATTAAATTGTCATGTAAGGGAAGATTCTAAACAAAAGAGAGAGAAAAAACTAAAGAGGAGTAAAATAAGGAATGAGTTATCTTGAAGTGAATTTTGATTTTTTAATTAATAATAAAGTGATTTGATTGAAAGTATAATTATTTAAATCCAAAATTATATAAATTATTAATATACTTGTAAATTCAACCAATTTAGAAGTAACTTTGACATGGCCAACCCTAGCAATGCATATTGCAACTAACCTCTCTGAAAAGAAAACTCCAATCAAGATTTTCCTAGTCACAGATGAGTTATTAAGAAAAGAAAATTATTTTTTATAAAAATTTTCTTGTTTTACCGATATATATATTTTTAAATGAGTAATCAAAAGGTGACCAAAGACTTGTAAGAGTATCCTAACAATGCTCTTAAATCAATTATTATTATTATTTTTGGACAATACTTTTTATTTTACTTTCTATCTAAATTTTTTTATTATTATAAATTTCTTAAAATTAATATAACTTTCTTGAAAAGAGCCTAAAATAAATAATAAAATATTACAAATAACTTTTTGTTGCAATATCATTTTTAAAAATTATATTTTCTCCGTTCTATTTTATATGTCATTTAAAATTTTTTTATAAAAATTAAAAATATCATTTGATACCAATTAAAATAAAATACACTCTAGATAGAATGAACCAGAAAAAATAATTGATGAGTTTGGTTTTAAAAATAAAATTAACTTGGATGACATAAAAAGCTGTTGGATTGTTATAATGTAGGATCCAAAAAAAAAAAAAAAGAAGATAAGAAAAATGATTACAATAGAGAGTGGGCGGTCCAATGATTGTAAAGTAAACTTTATAAATGTTGGGTTGACAAATAGACTCGTGGGCGGCTGCTTAATTGGCTCTGACACCCCGACTCACTCCTCCTTTAAGATTTTTCCATTGCTGAGACATCATGAACCGCACTCCTCAACTTGTGGGGCCTCTTTCCCACCCATATCCATTCATTTTTTTTTTTCAAAAAAAATAATAATTTTAACTGTGAAGATTTTTTCTTAAATTCACAAAAAATAATGCATACTTCACAGAAAAAGAAAAATATACTTAACTAGAAGAAAAGGTAAAATATGTAAGAAATAAGAATTTTTTTGATAAATATTAAAAAATAATAATAATAACTCTGCTGTAATCCCAGAATTTTGACAAGAGAAAATGCTATAATCTCTCCACATTGCACTGAATTACAAAGAGCAATCTCCCCAGTTAGGGAGAACAAAGAAATAAGAATATAAATAATTAAAAAAATTTTCCTTTTTCATTTTTGTTCCTCCTAGTTCTTATCCTAATTCCTTACTTGGCCTATGAGCAGAAACTTCCTGCTCCAAATTTTCATTCTTGATTCATCTGCACTTCACTATTAATTTTCCATGTTCTCCTAAACTTAAATACAATTATCAGATAGATACTAATAACAAATTGAAGAGCATTAAATTCTGTCAGGACAAGCTTGGAGCTTACAGATGTTGCTTATGCCACCATCTGCTCCTGCTCTATGTACATCTGCTCCATCCATGGTGGAAGCGATTCACGGACATTACCCAGATTATTCTGCTTGTCTGCACCGAACAACGGACTCCCCGCCGGAGGAACATCTTTAACCAATGAATTCACCCAAGAAACATCAGGCTCGTCAACATTGGCCATTAAGTCTGCTGATGCAGGACTGTTGTTGCTGCGAAACCCGAATGATGCAGACTTCTTGAGCTTATGCAGCTCATGTCCTTGAACACCCCAGTCCAGTTTTCCATCAGGAGAGCTCCAGTCCGAAAGATTTGAGGACATCATTGATACAGAATTTGCAGCTGCTGTGATGCCAAGACGATTAGTTGCTGCACCGCGGTCAATGAAACTGTGGCTCCGTTTAGCAAATGCAGAGGACCTCGAGTTCATCACAGCAGCAGCCACTGCAGCTGATGAATCAAAGCCATATGAAGCTGTGGGCTTCCTCACAGGTGAGGAAGAGATGCTAGCAGGGTAGCTTGACCGTAGCTGGTTCATATTTTGGCGAATCTGAAGTCCAGTGGGAGATTGTAATTGGGTTGGTGTTGATGGTTTCAATGACATCCCCTGCAATGGAGACAATAGAGAAGGATCAAGAGATCCAAAAACATCGTCAAGGTTAGTCGGCTTCAAATCTCCAATCCTGTTGTAGTCCTTGCTCCAACAGGATGGGGAGGATAGACCAGATATCTCATCCATCAATTTCTGTTGCAATTCCATTTCCATATCCAAATCTCTAGCACATAAAGCAGTCTTTAGCCTGCTTCCCGGCAGCTGCAAAGCAGGTGGAGCAAGGTTAACTTTGTTCTGCCAAAAGCTTCCACTCTTGGGAGATGAAGAGGCTGCTGTTAATGCAGACATAGGGGGTGTGGAGACGGTAGGTAATGCCAAAGACGATCCAAGAGTCAATGGACTCAGTGTTGCCATATCCATTGAATTAGCTAACATAGACTTGGGTGAGGGCATAGCTGAACCCGTGGAAGCATAGACGGGGCGCAATTCCTCAGGCTTGTGAGCAAAGAAACAAACTTTCCGAGAGCAACCAGTTTCATCTTTGCAAAGCCTAGTTCGGTATTGGGCAGGATGCAACCACGACTCAAAAACACCATGTGCATATTCGCAAGCATCACCTTTCTGGCATGTCCCCTTGCGGAATTCAGGGCAAGGGACACAGCTATAAGGGAACTTCTTTGGGTCTCTTCTCCTTGCATTCTCCCCAGGATGTACAAATGGGCATTCTGTCCAATCATGAGAGTATGCCCTTGAGCAAGGCTTAACCTTAAAGCAATACATCCTAAACTCATCTGTGCCGTAAATCCCATTGTTTATATCTGGCAGTGACACATCAATAGGATATTCTTTCTTCTCAGCTCCTTCTTTCGCTGGCTGAGACATCAATATCAGTTTTTCTTCTTCATCTTCACTCAAAGTTTCACCCATTAGCAACAACTCTACCAACTTCCTTTTCGAATTGCAGGGAGACTTCAAAGATGAAGCAAAAAGATCAACAGGCTTGTTTCCATTAGCATCCAATCGATTAGTATCAGCAGAAGCATCAAGCAAGAGCTTGACAATTTCAACCAAAGAACTGGCACCACCCGCAACAGCACAGTGAAGGGCAGTAACCTTATCCAAGCCACAAGACCTATTGACATCAACTGTACCAGTTTCAATTATGTACTTCAAAACATTAGTACTTCCATACATGGCAGCAATCATAAGGGGAGTTCTCTCTTCGAAACCCATCTTTTTTGACCCAGTTCTTCTACCATACCAAAAGCTTGCCTCATCAACATCTGAACCCATCACTTCAATCTCATTTCTGAAGCCAACAAGGTCATCAGAAGCAGACAGTTCAAGCAAAACTGAGCAGTTGCTCAAGAAATCCTCATTCTTGCCGCGAGATTTGCCTTCCATGTTGGGATTTGAAGGAAAAGGTTCACTCCTGGAACCACTGCACATGCCCCAATCCTGCAGAGTTACAAGAATTGGTTATCAATATGCCACTCCATTAAAGGAACAAAATTCAATTACTTAACGGGCACAAATATATATCACTAGAAGATTTTTCTTCTTCTCAAATGAGACAAATAAAGAGATGAAACTTATGAGTCCTATATATTTCATTAATTGTAACAAGAAATAAAAATAGCAAAATTCCCAACTATCAAGAATAGCAAGTTCTACAAAACCATAACATTTAGATAAAGCAACCAAACCAGTTAAGGAAGTCAAAATTATCATGAAATCTTATATCTTCTTTCCAAAATTTTCTTACAAAACATGCCAAAAAAGCATACAAATCAACACATCGAGAACAGAAACTAAATTCAGTAAGACAAATAAGACTGTCTTGTTAGATCAATAACATTTCACCAAAAAAACAAGCCAAAAAAATTAAACTAATCCATGAACAAAAATTCAAACTTCAACCGAAATCAGACAAAACCCACAAAATAAAACACCTAAACGTCTATTAAAAACCCAAAAAGACAATCAACCGCCATGAAAATTAAACAAAAGCTCCAATCTTTTCACCATTTTCTTGAACAAACAAGAGAAAAACATACCTATGAGTAGTAGAACTCGTGTGAGAAGAAGAGGAAAGAGAGATCGTTAAAGCGAGGAAAAGGAAAATAAGCTGAAAAGAAAGTGAGAACTGAGAGCTGCTGATGGCAGAGAAGAATTTGGGGTCTTTATAATTTCCAAAGTATTTCTTCAAGAGGAAGGAGGGAGGAAAGTGAGACTTTTCTTCTGCTCTCTTTCTTGCTTACTCTCTCTCTCTTTCTATTCTCTGTTTTGGTCAAAGTCAAGAAAAGCTAAGGCTTAGTTTGAAATTTTTATTTAGCTGTTCTGCTGCTATTGGCTGTTACTGAAATGAAATTCAAATGCAAATGAAATTTAAATAAAAGTTAAATTATGAGTTTCGTAAGTGGAAACTTGAAACTCACTTTAATCAGCCAATATAATCCAACCGTCTCGACGGGGTTGTCCGTCACGTGTGAATCTGTAGCCTGCTTTTTAACTCACTCGCCGTGGCACTCACGTGTACTCACTCTTTCTATCACTCTTAATATTCATTTAATAAAAAATATAACTCTGTTCACCAATATATATATATATATATATATATATATATAATACTCTTATAACATTCCGACAATTCTCTCAATTTTATTTTCTATTATATTAAAAAATTATCTTCTATTTTAATTTGTGTTAAAAATTACGTACACTATAATAATACTATTTGTTTCATTTTATATTTTAATTTTTGGATAAATTATAAAAAAAATCATGAATTTTACATTTTATCATAATAATATCAAATTTTTTTAAAATTTGAGTTTAATTATATGTACTTTAGGTTTTGTAATAAATTTTATCTCCGGTAAACTGAACCTCACTCTGAGCCGTTTTACACAGTCAAAAATTCAATTTGAATTTCTTTATTTGAAAATTTTGTGAATTTATTCACAATAATAAAATATATGTAATTTAAGATTTATACAGAAACGCACACAAAATTGACTGTTTCAAGTAGAAAGAATTTCAAATTTGATTTTAGATTGGACAAAACGGCGCTATTTTTATGCATGTTGCAATTTTTTTTAATAAGATCTATTGTATATGCTATATCATTTTTTAAAATATTTTTTATATTTTTCCAGGTCACTGTCACGTAGATTCAAAGTGAGATCCAATGCATTTGAGACAAAATTTGTTACAGAATTTAAAGTACATATAACTAAACTCAAATTTTTAAAGAATTTGATATAACAGTGATAAAGTATAAAATTTATGATTTTTTTTGTAATTTACCCTTAATTTTTTTATTAGAGAGATTAAGAAAGCGTTTAGGATTACTGTTGAAGGTCCTAAAATCACGTTTTGAAATTTTTTTATTTAATTAATTGATTTTTTTAATTTTTTATAAGCTGTTTTTTCAAATATATTTTTTAAAAAATATCTATTTAATTATTTATACCAAAAATAGTTTTTAAAATTTAAAAAAATTAAAAATATTAATTTTTTTTGAAAAATATTTTTTCTGAACACAATGCAAAACAAAGCTTAAATTATAAGAAAAGAAAAAGAAAGAGAGAAAAAATAAAAAAAAAGTAAATAAAAAAAATAAAATATTAATAAAAAGCCTTTTGATACTATTAAATTTAAAGAGAAAAAATATAAATTTTAAAGAGTTAAATAAGTAAAAATAAAAATAAAAATACTGATAAATGTTATAAAATTTTTAAATATAAATAAAAAAGAAATATAAAAACTGGTGTGATACTTTTAATCGGATAGTTTATTTTTTATTATTTATTAAATTATTTTTAATATTTTTAGTATGTAAATATATTTAAAATTAATAAAGTCGTATTGATTTCAATTAAATGAACCGAATATTAATTAGAACTTTATCCAATTAAATTTAAGTAGTTTAAATATTTTTTAAATTAAATTTTGAATAATTAAAAAAACACCATCGAATTTAAATTTGAGTGTATGGATTCGATTAGATTACACCTTAATCAAAAACAAAGTTGAAAAAGAAAAAAGGAAAGGAGTGATAAAATTGCGAGTGGGGAATGGAGAGGAGAATGAAAGGAGTGGGGAATGAAGAGGAAGAAAGAGAGAGAGAGAGAGAGATTCGAAGAAGGGCGTCCAGTCGACGCTGAACGCGTTTCTCTTCCAAAGAGGTGGGTGACAGGATATGCCTGACTCATCCCTTCCACTTATTTTTTTTAATGAATTGGGACACACCGAAAATGTTGTCAGATTCTTCCAGTTGATTGCCCATTACTGCCATGGGGACTGTTGGAAGTGTTTGATTCAGCTCTCAGCTTTTTTCTATAATAGATAAATGGCGGATAAACAGCTCTTTGAATTTTTAAACAGTAGCTGGTTACGAAGTTTTATTTTGAATTTTTTTTAAATATAAAAATTCAATTATTTTTATACTAAATTATATCAAATTTTTGTTTAATTACTTTTATATTATATATTTATTATTATAATAATTTTTAATTTATTAAAATAAACAATTATATCAAATAAATAATATATTACACTTTTTTATTTATATATTATAAAATTATATATATATTAAATTACATAAATGATATTCTTAATAATTTTATATTATAACAGCTATAATTCAATTATTTTTACTAAATGATAAATATCTAACAGTTAACAACTATAGTTTTATCAGCCAAACAAAACAGAACTTTTATTTAAAAAAATATGGATAAATTGACAAAAAAAAAAAATTTCTTTTTAACTATAAATTTTGAATTTAAATTCTAAGTAACTATTTTGAAACATGTACCCAAATTAATCAAGACTAGATCAAACATTAGATTAAAAGCTAGAAAACCGAGAAAAAAAAACACAAAAAAAGTTTGTTTATTTTCTTTTCTGGTAAAAAATGTCACCTGGATTATATTGGAATCTTCTTCACGCGCTCAATTTTTTTAAATCAATTGTATTCTATCCCATTGAATCCATTTATATTTTGTTTCTTAATAAATTCGATAATTTATAAATTGTAGGGTTTTTATTCTGTATAAAAAAATATTTCTTTAGGAAAAAGAATTGTTACGTGTTGATATTTTCCATGTTGGAAAAAATTTGATTTACGGGCTATAATAATTAGATAATTTGGAGAAAGAATCTCTACTAGAGAAATATCCGAGAATGGTGATTTGATCTGTTAATCGTTCAAGTTTCAAGCCACAGTATTTCGAACTCCATGAAAATCAGATGAACATGACCTCGAATCACAGCTTCATATCCTTACAAACTCTGAAGAATATATAGAGATTCAATAATCAAGAGTCATCATGAAGGTAATTCAAGATCTAATGCACAATCCATTCTAAGATCTGGAAAACATTCACAAATAACTGATTGGATATTTGACTTAGAGCACAGAAAGTGAAGTACAAGTTAGATATATATATATATATATATATATATATATATATATATATATATATATAGCTATCAAGAAAACAAAATCTAGAACATGCACTTTCTAAGTGTGAAGACCCGTAAGCTAAAGGAAAACTAAAACTCTGTTGTTGACTAAACAGTATCATACCAAGAAACTGCCATCAACCCTTCTTTGATCCGCCAACAAAAGAACAAGGATTAACTATCAGTGATTTTCGATAATATCAGTATGCAAAACAATGAGATTATCACCCTCTTCCCGAGTTTTAATGGCTACTGCTTTCCCTTCTTTGTACTGCAAGAAGGGCATTTGTACTGCTTGATCATTTCTGCCTTGGCTGGTGTTATCTTTACACATTTCCCGTGATACCACCGTTCGCATACATCACAACCAATCCAAAATTCATCACCACTGTATGTCCCTCCACAGCTCCCACAGAGTGTATCGCCATGCTCCTCTTCATCTTCTGCGTAACTTTCATCAAGTAACTTGGTACTGCCTCTCACCTGTCCATCAATTGATCTCTGTGATGAAAAGACGGGTGGGAAATCCAAAATCAGTTAGTTGTAAAATTTTAACAAGATTGCATTTTCTTAATTCTTTGCAGATAAGAATTTTTACTTTTGTGCTGTTCCTGGATTTGCTTCCACTGTCCACGCCGGGTTTGTCCTTCGCTGGCTTCCTTCTGGTTACTACTTCAAAAAGGGTGGGCTGATCATTTATCAGGCTGAATAGCCGTTTCCTGTTGAATGAAAAGAATAAAACCTTTCAAACAATGGAGCAAAGAACATAAAACATTCAAAACAAAGAGAAAACGCACGCATGGATGAGAAAAGGAGGAAAATATACCAAAACCTCAAATCAAGTCACTAGCTTGAATGTTGACTAAAGGCAACCTGATGATCCATTAGAACAGGAGAAAGGCTAAATCTAACTATAAGGCAACCTAGTCGCAAAGAATTGTGCATCACGTATCAGTCCAAACTGATGAGGATGATCTTAAAATCCTAACCAGTACAACAAACAAAATATGGGGTTTTTTTTTTCCTCAAAACATATTTTAGATCGGAACTGGGACAACCTATGAGTACATGTCAGTGTATACATGCACTGCAATATGCTCTTTCGTATTGTCTAGATTGGACTATAAATACATGTCAAGGTCTACAGGAACTGTAGCGTTCTCTTGCATATCGACTGCATTGGACTCCACATGTAAGTATTTATAGGCACTGCAGTGTGATCTTACATATTATTGGCTAGAAGCTAGGTCCAATCCTTGAGATAACAGCAAGAAGCAGAAAGGCTTAACTTATTTTATTCTTAAATAAAAGTTCATGTTATGACTGTCATCTTATGAATTAATATACATAAGCGAAGGAAGATGAACAAAAGCATCACGATTCATCAAGTGCCAGAACTAATAATGAAACTAAAGACTGGTGGCATGATTTATAACATCACATAAAATACTCCCTCCCTGACCTATGTTAGTAGTACTTAGGAACATAGAGGTGAGGTAATCCTAAATATATTAGATTGGGATTGGAAAAAAGATGAAACTTAATGGGGATTGAAACTCAACAGAATAGGACAGAAGAAAGATCACAAGGAATCTACATCCTCACTGAAATTCAAAGTAACTAAATATTTCTCATAGTAATTAATTTGCCAAAAGCTATACTAGGTTGAAATAAGATTGAGCTAGCAGTTGATTCAGTCAGTTCAGTGTGAAAATTCATAAATTTAAATAACCAAAATTTCAGAGCAACTACAAACGAGTGTTGCATCAAATATAGGTTCAGCCAGATATTTTTACATCACAAATTACTAGCAGCAGAAATAGTCAAATATCACACTTGTAGTAGTCGATTATTACACTCAAATTAGACAATCAATTCTATGAAGTTACTATTACCTAAACCCAAGAAATTTTCAATTGAACCATGGATATGGCAACATCTATGTGCTTTTTCAGTCATTAGCACTCAAGCCTAGGACTCGACCGTGGGAATGGAAACAATTTTAAACAACTAATGGACAGAGATTCAATCAAGACAAGAAAGAAATTTAAGCCATTGAACAATGGGACTAGTAATTTATGCAGATGAATTAGTGATTTAGAATTTGATTTAACTAATTGAGTTTAATTGCATGATACATTCTGTAATAGACTAGAACAGCATCCAACTAAACTGTCACTTCAAAACCAGTACAATCAAGTTAACCTACAGCAGAATAGCCAGTTCTATTTCAACACACAAAAGACAATTGCAACCAAATGTTTTCTTACCTCTACAAGACTAAATAGATCTCGAGCAATCATTGCTAATCAGTAATATCAATAGAAACAAAATCCAACTAATAAAATCTACCATTCGACCCTGTATTTATTTGGAGAAAAATGACCACATGAGAAGCATGAACTGGATTTCCACATATCCTAGCTGACAACTGTTTATTTCTTTAAATAGGTGAACAACAGAATCCAGCAAAATTATAATTTCTCTACTTCAGTACACTGTAGGAGGCAGAGTAAGGGGCCTGGAAATTCTCCAAAGAAAATATAGTGTTCAGCAGATTTTTTCTTTTTCTTTTGCTGTTTTGATTCCATATTAAAAAATGAATTCCTCACAAAAACAAGGAACCTAAAAAAACGAATTCTTCACATAAACAATGTAATAAAAGCCAACAAAGAATATCCTGAGAGGCAAACCCCTGATTGGCTTGTTGAGTACAAAGTCCAATAGCTATTCTGCATGGTAAGCACAGTGACAGACATTTCCACAATATTTGTTAATCGGTGTATAGAGCAATATACCTTTCATTGCGATTAAGCTGAGCACCAAAGTAGAACGCCACAGAGAGCAACCAACAGTCACTATGTACTGCAACAAGTGAAAGCCAATCTTTGCGGTGCATTCCATCTCTTGCAAAATTGATACCCAGTGCTGGCTCTGGGAGCTCTGGTGGAACCTCTTCTGCTGGTAGAGCCACCTCCCACGACTCGTTTGGGTGTCCATACAGACATAAATTCTCCTTTTCTAGTATATTACAGAGGCTAAATCGTGAATAATACGAGGCAGATAACAAATTGAGAGGAATCATAAAATTTGACAGTCAAAAGAGCCATAATTGGCAGATAACAAACACATAAAGCTCCATTTACTTTCTACCAATAATAATACGAGGCAGGAAAATATTATTTAGCACCTGACCAGTTACATTACAAACTCTCCTCCCTATGAGAGGTACATCTTATGCTAAATATAAATTGAGAGAAATTCGATTAAATTTAAAGGTTGGAGAGCCACAAAAGAGGATCACTAAAAATTGCCCTTCGAAGATTTTTTTTTTTTTTTTAACTTAAAATGATTGCACCAGGAAAAAAAATCCTTTCTTTTCAGCAAAATGCAACACACTAACCTGGATCGCATTGAGAGTAGAATTCATCCACATCTGATTAATACAAACAAACCGAAACAACGAAATTAAAACCAGCATAAGCATACACATGCAAACAGAGGGAGATATTTCAAAATAGCGTTTTCTGATACCGTAAGTAAGAGCGCGAACAAGGCCAGTGCGGCGAGCGTTACAGTCTTTGAATATCTCTTCTACAGTGCGAGGACTCGAAGAGATTGAAGCCATTTAAATGCATAAATGTGTATATAATTTAGAAAGAAGAAAAAAAAGGGAGAAGAAGTATCGGATCGGGAAAATTTTACTTTGATTTTCTAATTGGAGAATCTGTGGAGATGAAAAGCATCGATTAACACCCAAAAAAAAGGAACTTTGCTTTGTGAGAGATAAGAAAAACAAGAAGAAGAAGATGATAGCAACAAAGGGGAGGGGAAAGAGGCTTTATGTTGTAGTGTCAGTACGGTGTCAGAAGTCAGAACTCAGGAGAAAGTTTTCGGTTTTGTTGGTGAGAACTGAGAACAGGTTCATTGGGCTCATCTGTAATGGGCTTAAATTTGGACTTTAGTTTGGGCCTTTTTCATGTGTAAAAATTGGGCGTCTGGCCTCTCATAATTTTTAGAGAAAATACTGCTCCTAAAATTTTATTACCTAAAAATCGTAATTTTCATTAAACCCAAATATAACTCTGCAGACAAACTTAATATCACATTGGGGCTTTCTTGTTTTATGGAAATAAATCCACTCTCTTTTCACTCTCTCTCCTTCCATTTTAAAACCCATAAAATCCGGAAATCTCAAGAAAATCTCTCTTCACTCTCCATTAAACCATTTATCATTCTTTCTACTCTCCATTAAACCATTAAAAAACTATCATCGTTTTCGTTGAGCACATGTATTGGCTTGAATATTTTCAGATTTTTGTAGTCATTAATGGAAATTTTAGAAGTTGTTGGTGGAAACTAGAACTTTGTCTTCTCTTATGCCAACAATATACTGAAAATAATTGAAGAACAATGGATTGAAATAGCACAGACTCAGGCAACTTGTGCTCGCGCCACAAAGTTCGCGTTCATGATGATATTAGTGCGTCCATACTAATCCACAAACACGCTCGTGATCATTCCTTTGTGTAGCCATCACGAGCTTGTGCCACTATTAATGTTCTTGTGGTTGTGTTTGTGAGTTTACTTTTTCATCATTAGTGTGCAGTATAGTTAGTATAGCATATAATTTACATATACCGTTCATATGCCTTACATATAATGTTTGCACATTTATAATTTATTCAATCCTCATAATAAGCTTTATTATTTTTAATTCCCATCAATAAATAAATAATAAAAATAAAATAAACATATAAGAAACATATAGCACATCTGAAGCCATAATGAAATTTTGAAATATATGAATACAACATAAATATAAATTAAAATAGATAAATTATGTGATTAGATTTCTTTTATATAATATACATATATACCTTATATAAAATTTTTGCACAATAGCAATTTATTTAATTTCCATGACAAGTTTTATTATTTTTAATCTCATCAATAAATGAATAATAATAATAATAATAATAATAATAATAATAATAAACATATGCATAGCTGAAGCCAAAATTGGAATTTGTAATATATGAACTAGAAAATAAAAATATATAAATTGTAAGATTAGATTACTTTTATAAATAAAAAAAAATATAATGCATATGTCCTTGTATGTAAATTTTGCACAGTTGCATTTTATTTAATATACTTGATAAGTTTTATTATTTTTAATTTCCACCATTAAATAAATAATAAAATTAAAATATATAATCTATATATACCATACGTGGCTTTTATTATTTTAGTCAAAATGGAAATGAAAACTATTAATGGAAAGAGAATTTTACGAAAATACCAAAAATTGGATACCGATTTATATTTTCACCAGCGCTCCAAATTTTTTTCAATTTTATCAAAAAATTTTTATAAAATTATAACAATACTTAAATATCAAAATCATCCAAAAATATTCCCAGATAATATATCTTTGGTATACCTTAGATATATCTTGATTCAATTTTCACCTATAAATAACAAAACAAAAACAGAACAATAAAAATTGATTATTAAAGAATAATAATAAGAAGAAAAATAAAATTCAATCGAAATTCAAAACATCATAAATTCTAAAATAAATAGTTTGATATATCTTGGGGATACATTGAGTATATCCTTTGGGAATTTTATGGAAATACCTTGGATATACCTTGATGATACTTTTGGAAATTTCACGGAAATACATTGGGGATACCTTGATTCAATTACACATAAAATTCAACAAAAAATTATTCAAAACATCACAAATTTTCAAAGAAACAGAATTATTAAGTAGAATAATAATATAATTCAATCAAAATTCAAAATATAAAAAATTCTCAAACAAATAGTTTGGTACACTTTTCGGTATATTTTGTGGATATCTTGGATATATCTTGGATATACTTTTGAAAATTCTATGGGAATATTTGGATATATGAGATTTTCAACGAAACAAAAGAAAGAGAAGAATAAATGACTTTAATATGAAATTTAGGTAAAATATTGGCAATTAAAGTATTGTAATTTGCTTATTTAATTTATTTTTTGCTTGTCTTACATTGATGGATTATCTGGTCAACAATAAATCTGCATCAGATATATTTTTCTTACAAAAGTCACAACTGTTAAGACAACTTGCTCTATTATTGAAATAAAAAAATAAAAAAAACAATGCCTTCCAGTATCAGTATAATCTGTGCCTTTCCTTTTGACTTTAGATCAAGCTTTATAATTTACTGAAGTAAAATCTTTTTTGAAGCTTAGTGAGCAAAGAAAATGAACTCAACTGTTCACCGTGATGATGGTCAAATTAGTGAACTGGAAGCTTTTGACAACATAAAGGGCGATGTGAAAGGACTTGTCGACAGTGGTATCACTAAGATCTCTCGATTTTTCGTCAGCCAAATAGATCACTCCAAGAAGATCTCTCGAGTTATTGATTCCAATTTCATATTCTCTGTCATTAACCTCGAAGCTATCCATACAGATTTATTTCTCCGCAAGGAGATTATTAATTAAGTCTAAAATGCCTCTGAATCTTGGAGAGTTCTTTCCAGCCGCCCGATCCACTACTATGATTAGGTTTTTGGATGATACTGTCTAGACGGCGAGTTGAGGAAGGACTGCAACCTTGCCTAGCAGTTTACTTGGCGGAGGATTTAATATGCCTTCTACAGATATTGGAAACAGAGAGGGTTAGGGTTAGAGAGGGAGAAAGAAAGTAAAGTCTAGTGAGAAATCGGTAAGAATGAAAATAGCTTTAGTAAAAATAAAAAAAGAAAAAAATGAATGTAATTTTGTATATAAAATATAGATATAGGGTGATAAATGAAATTCCCTAATGGAAATGTAAATATTTAATTGAATTAATTTGAAAGGTATTAATTGATGTTGTGACCACTCCCCTAATTAAAGTCTAATATTTTGCTTATTGAACGTATAATATCACCAAATTTTGTGGGATTTTAAATGGAAAGTTATTTGTGAAATTTTGTAAAGTGAAAAGTCTAATTTAAGAATTATGTTATCACACTCATATTTATGGTATTTTGCTATTTTGTTGAATTAGTTATGTAAAAATCCCTAATTTTTATTGTAAAAAGCTTTATGGTCTTTGAAGAATATTAGGCCCAATATTAGCAGACAAAACATCGGTTTCTTGAAATATATTTGTTTTTTTCATTGAAATCACTAAAATTAATATTTAAAATTTCAATAAAACATGATAAAAGTTAGAGATTCGATTAAAAAAAAGTTATTATCAGAAATTCAAACAGAATTTTAAATTAAAACAGTATAAAAATTTATATACTAAATATTTTTATAATATAATGTATAATATTAAACAGATGAAATTTTTATACATTTTAAATGGATGCTGCTCTAGCGTATATAGTAAAAGTAAAACCAAAGTTTAGGTACAGTACGTGAAAATATACAAATGTTACTTATTTTAATATTTTAGATAATAATTTATATAAAATATTTTTATTTTTAATTTAAATTGAATAAAATAATTAAACGGATAGATATAATATAAATATTTTATATAAATTCAAATAAATTTGGTAAAACTAATGTGCTATGTGATGTGTACATAGACTGATATTGACTCTCGGCATTCAACTGCAGAAGTTGGCTGAGGCTTTTGCCTCGGAATCCGGAAACAGAAAGGTTGCACATGCATTGATATAGTTGTGAATGCAGCAGATAGCAGCCAAAGTTTAATAATGATTAAAGACAGAAGTACCTAAAGAGCCAAATATTGTCCCTTCTCATTGGCTGATTAAAAATATTCCTCTTTCACTGTCTATTCCTTCTGTCTTCACCACACTCTCCTCCTTCCCGTGCATTTCTTTTTCCAACCTTTTTTGTTTTATCAATTTTTCTAGAATAAATCAAATTTATTATTTGTTTCATTTTATTTATCGTATAAAAAATTTTTTATTTTATTTTAATTGATATTTTAAATTGTTAATATAAAGATGAAGTTTTTAACTATACTTCATTCATAATTTTGAGGTAATTTTTTTTATTATTAGACTCTTAATTTCATTAAATAAAAAAATTACACGCATTATTTGTAAATAGAAAAATAAATTTATTACTAATTTTTCTTTTCAAAAGACAATATAATCATCTTACATATAATTATATATATTAAATACTCTTTTTAATTTTTATAAAAAAATTTAAACTAATAATAAAATAAAAGAGAAAGAGTATAAATTAAAAATCAATTATTATAATGGGATATAAAAATTTCAGATAAAAAAATAATAAAAATCTTAGAGGTAGTATTATGCAAAAATCTCTTTTGTACTTAAAATTGCGTGTGGGATTAATTTTAGTACAGAAATTATTATCTTATCATTTATAAATTAATTTAATTATATAATAATAAATATTTTTATTTTTATAAATAAATATAAAAACTAAATAATATTCATATTGGTTTATTAAAGTGGGTCTATTTTGAAATTTCTCATCATCCCTCTAATCATTCGTGACCGCCACCCTGATCACTTGATCGGTAAGAAAAAGTACAGAAACATACAGAAAATGGATAGTTAAAAAAAAAAAAAAACTCAAGAAATACGAGGGCATCAAAAGCAATGTTAAATTGAAGATAAATTCGCTCTTTTATTAACTCTTAACCACTTAACCAGCAACGCCTCCTCCTCTCCTCCTCCACCACTACCATCTGCTATGGCTGAGTTGACTCAGCCGGAGGTGGTCTACTCACCTCGGTCTATTCAAATATGGAGGACGCTCTGGAACTGGCTGGCTTTCTTCTTCCAGGTCTTTCTACACAACATCCTCAGAGCTTTAGGCCATCTTCCTCTTCTCTCTTCCTCTAACTCCTTCAAACCGTTGCCGGTAGTTGAATTGCCCGAGACAGATCTTTCGGCCACCGTAGAGATAGCTTCGGGTCCTGAGCCGGCTCCTGTCGACGATGAGCCTATTAAGAAACTCACGGTACGAAGAATTCGATTGTCTTTCACTTTCTTCTCATTGTGAATTGTGATTTGATTTACTGATGTTTGTTTTTCTGATTTATATGCAACAAGAATCAGATAAAATAGAGCTAAAATAGTGCTTCAGTAAGTGTGCACATAGTAGGGGATTAAACGCTTAGCTGAAGAACAATTTTAGCTCTGTCTGCCTTAATTTTTAGTTCTGCGGATTGTGGAACCAATGCATTTCTTGACATTTCTGGGTATTTTAATATGAAATCTATATAATTTGAATCCCTAATTAAGGGCAATATATGGGTTGATATGTGTTTTCTTCAATGTTTTATTGTCTTTTAAGTTGTAAACTTGTTATGTTAGTCATGATTGTTGTCAGCAAGTTCTTTCTTTTTACGGTTTGTTCATACTTTTGAGCACAAATGCACTTGCAGGTGGTTCTTGACTTGGATGAAACTTTGGTATGTGCATATGAGACGTCTAGTTTGCCAGCTATCCTACGCAATCAAGCAACGGAAGCTGGACTGAAATGGTTTGAGCTTGAATGCGTTTCTTCAGATAAGGTCTCTTTATTTTCTAGTCATTTAGTTGTGAAACATTAATTATTGTATTTGTCTATGCAAATGGAAATTTTTTAATTTGGAAATGTTGGGCTTTGAAGGAATGTGAAGGAAAACCTAGGTTCAATTATGTTACGGTCTTTGAGCGTCCAGGTTTGGCTGAATTCATGAAACAACTGAGTGAATTTGCAGATCTTGTGCTATTTACTGCTGGACTTGAGGGTTTGCTTATTACTTTCTCCATTTTTTTGGGCTTTCTTGTAGGCTGTTTTGTTTCTTTTATTATTTATTTTGTTGTATGATCAATTTACCATCTCTGTAGGTTATGCTAAGCCACTCGTGGACAGAATAGATACTGAAAATCTGTTTAGCCATCGCCTTTATCGGCCTTCAACAATTAGCACGTATGGCTTCTTTGCTACTTTTTTACCTTCTATGCATTCTTTGTCAGATTCATATCTAAAATAAAAATAATAAGCCAGTCAAATTTCTATATATTATTTAGTTGCTCAAAGAATGTGCTTTCCGTGCCAGCAAATGCACCTATAATTGGTTGAGCTTATGATAGTTGTATGAAAATGAAATCTTTCAATCCCAAATTAACAAGGGCTATATGAATCAATCCATTCCACCTGGTTTAGAGCTAAATCTTAAAAAGATTTGAAGTTGCTGAATCCATCTTAACTTCTTTTCCAAAGTCAATTCTAGGTTCGGTCTAGCAAACTTTAAATAAAAGTAAGGAATTAGCATATCATGAAGAAATTCAACTAGCCTTTAGATTTCATTTTATTTTTGACATCTCATAGACTGGATTCTGAGAAAATTAATTAAACTTGTTTAATTTCCATTATGCTGGAGGTTGATTTTCCATGTGTACAGTGAGTATCGGGAACACGTGAAGGACCTTTCCTGCCTATCTAACGATCCTTGCCGAATTGTCATAGTTGACAACAATCCATTTAGTTTCCTTTTACAACCGCTTAACGGAATTCCATGCGTGCCATTTTCTGTAGGACAACCAGATGATACACAGGTAGCAATATCTAAATTGTAAATGATCTCCAATCTTGTCTGTTCATCTACTTACCATATCTCCATCTGTTACTTATGGTTTATCAGCTTCTCGATGTGCTTCTTCCGCTCCTGAAGCACCTCTCTAAGCAGAAAGATGTGAGACCCGTGCTATACGAAAGATTCCACATGCCTGAATGGTTTCAAAAGCAGGGCATCCCTGCTTCTGGTTGGACATAGTTATATAACAGATAGAACGCAATGAAAGCTGCCATCTTTCTTTTACTATCCACAAGTTCATCTTTCAGAGGCAGCATTCCCTATAGGAGACACGACCTTTTGTATACAATTAATAATTTGTGTGCTGGAAGCATTGATGAAAAGCCAAACTGCATACTGTTTCAGAAAATGGAATTGATCTGCTGCTTTCATTGGGCAAATAGGTAGAACAGTTACATCTGTAGATTTGTTAATACTTTGATTCTTCTTGTAATTCTGTTTATATGCTTGCATCTCTGTCTATTATTTATGTATTTTTCAGGTTTTTTGAAAATTGTACTTGATCAGTGATTATTATTAGTAAACACATTTCTCATTGTCTTACTAAGTATGTAGTTGGTTCTTGAGAATTAGATTCTCTTTGTGCATGATGAGAGTGAAAATGCTGTATGCAACATTCAGCTTGCTGTTAAAATCTATTCCAATTCATCTTAAATAAGAAAAATTCTTATGCAGTTTCAATTTATCACGTTATTTATAGACTAATTTAATCATAAAGTGACATGTATGTATGTTGTATTCACATTAACCAATAAAAATAAAATAATTAAATGTATATCATTACGTGATTGAATTGATTTATAGATAATATGTTAAACTGAGTATGCACAAAAATTTTTCCTTAAATAAATAATACTATTTTACGTTTTATACAAGAAAATTTGGTTAAGTTAATTAATCTAATCGGCAATGTTATGAATACCGGACCGGCTTGACTGGTTCAATCGGAAAACAGCTACCAAACTGGTTGGTTTTTCGGTAGAAAACCGGGAGAAATTGAATCGGAAGAAAAACCGACAAACATGCCAGTTTTGACCGGTTTTTTCGGAATTTTTTTAAAATTTTTTGTGAAAAAATTTTATTTATTAAATCTGGTCCAATTTAGCTAACTCAACAGGTTCAACTAAAAAATTGACCCTAAAACTAGATAAGTTAATCACAAACTAGTTAAATTGGTCAAAATAAATATATTTTTGAATGATTTACACACTCTTATTTATAATATGCTATCATTTTACTTTTTTCTACGTGAGATTGTTCATTTTTTCTATATATCTTTTTTACATTACTTTTCTTTTACAATTTGAGATTTTTTATTGATTATATTTTCAAGTTATATATTACCTTTATATTTAATAATTAATTAAATATTCAATTATAAAAATATATGAAATATAATTTTTTTAAAATAATACAAAAAAAAGAATATGAGACATGTTATATTAGTCTTGTATACTATGAATGAATTTCAACAACTTATATTCTATTTTTATTATGTATGAGACATATTATGTTTTATTATATATAATACATATTGTATTTTATGAAAATATTACATAAATCAGTTCGATCCCAGTTCAACTTTAAACCTGTAACCCACTGACTTTTTTAGTTCATTGACAAAATCAGTTTTTACAACATTGCTAATTGGTAATGAATTGAATATAAATATTTGTAAGTTTCATATGAAAAATTGATGGTAGGAAAGTTTAGAGAACAATTCAATAGTGTTGATGGCATAGCTTTTCTTCTTCAATTTTGTTTCATTGAAGTCTATAACTCTTTCCAAACTCAGAACTTGTCGACAACGATTTCGATTATAATCATAATAAGAATGAAAATTAGTCAAAGTTTAGAGCAACTTTTCATATATACAATACAATAAATACAAAGTGCAAGTATAGCGAATACTTTATTCATACTTATGTGTATAATCTGTGTTCTCGTATTGTGTAACAGCTATGATTAGAGTTATTACCTACTTAGATAGCTTGGTGAATTTTTTTTGGTCCAATTTTCAACTAGTTAATTGTAATAATATACTGAGATTAATTATGTTTGTGCTGGGTAGGACTTTAAAAGTAACAAAACACTCCATCGTAATTTTTTAAGGCAATTACATATTCGCTCGAATTTGAAATTTCTATATAAGCTAAAAGAAATTCACATCATCACACCGTCCTGGAGGACGATTTTTTTTTTTTTTTAAGTTAGTTGTCTTTTTACATACCCTTTAGGCTATAGTTGACATGTCTTAACCTAATTTATTATCAATATATATATGTTATGCACACAAGCTGCTGCAGCTGCATGTGTATTAAATTTAACCTGAGCTGTTTATGAGATTCTATTGATAAAATCCAGCCAGCAGTTCCTTGTTGAACAAACCCCCCAATGAAAAAAGGGAAAATTCATGTTTTAGTCCCTAAACTTCTATTCTATGATTTAAATGTAAGCCTAATAATTTTAAAATTCACAACCATGAAACATGAAAACATCACTACCCAAATAAATAAATAAATAAATAAAAGTTCACACTATGTGAAATTTACAGAATATATATATATATATAGAAAGTTCACACTTCAAAATTCACACTATAGCAAGTATAATATTGAGTTGAGTTGTTCAAATTATTTACCTTTATTATTAGGGTTTAAATTTAAAAATATTTTAATGTGGTTAATTAAACAAAAGAAAAACAAGATTTTCTGACTACAGCAATTTTGAAATTATTTTTCCATGTAAAATTTTGAAGACCGAACATGACTCCCACATAGTGATAGTGTCTGGGACTCGGTCAGAAAAAGTGTTCCAAATTCTTATTTCAAGAATTTTCAAAACTACAATTTTCTTTTTCTTTTTTTTTTTTTTGTTGACTCTAAAATTTCTTATTCCAAATTCTCTCTTTCCTTTCACTTTATTTCAGTTTCTTTTCGCTTTCTTTCCTCTCGTATTCTCTACAACCAAACACCCCAGCAGCCGTAAAATTCATGTTCTTTGACTTGACCCGATCTTGATTTTTGAATTTTGGATGGCAGACAATTTCTAATTGAACTTTATTAGATAATTAATTAATTTGTTAGTCTAAAATTAAGATAAAAAATTGACAATATCAACAGAAAACACTGCTCATGATTATCTTTTCAAAAAATAATTATCTAAAATGTTTCAAATCTAATAAAACATAAAAGTTAAATAATCAATAGAAAAAAGAAAATATTTATTTTCAACTATTTTTTTAAAAAACTGAATTAGTCCCAACTTTCGAAAAATGTTTTTCCCTTTTAGTTTTAGTCAGTCCACAAATGCTACCTAATTTCATAAAAAAAAAATTTCCTTTCTTGTAATGCTTACGTGTCCTTCAAATATTTTCTCAAACAAAAAAAATAAAAAAACCAACTAAAAAAAGAGAATAAAATCCATTTGGCATTGGGGTTTGGAAGCACTTTTGAATTTTTTTTTAATTTTTTGATATTTGAAAATTGTTAAATAAAAAAACAGAAAAATAGATATTTTTCTCAAAAATGTTTAAAAAATATTTTATTAAAAATTAAAAAAGCACTCCTAGCCGGTAAACTAAAACTATAAATAGTATGCTTATATTTAGCACGTTGAAATTCTCATATTCATTGTTTGCCTAACAAATTTTTGTTTGTTCTTCTTTCAATTATGGATTTCTTTTTATAGCTTTTTATTTTTTTCTAGGATCGTAAGTTTGTTGTTATGTTATGGCTGCTTGAGAATAATATAGAGGAAAAATACAAAATACCTTATAAATATTAGGTGAAAGTTACAATCAAAATCTCTAATTCTATATATTGTTTATATTTTTTTAAAGAAATGATGAATTATTTCTTATTTGATAAAATAAAAAATAATTAATTTAAATTCGATATTAATTTAATTGCTAATAAATTTTAATTTAGTGAAACAAATTTCCATACAAATAAGAACTTAGTAGGATCACTTTCAAATAAAAAAATATTATTTTTTGAGAATATAAATTATTGGAAATATTGCACTTATTATTAGTAAGTTATTAATTTTGTCAATAGAGAAAAGAATTTCAAATTCAAATACTTGGTACCTGAAAATGATGAATTAAATGATAAAAGAGTAGAACTAACTCCTTTAATTGAAAATTTGAAAAATTCTTATCGGATTCAAACAAAAATTAAATTAAATTAAATTTAAAAGTGAAAACGTCAACCGATTTATTTATTCAAAAATTGGTAATATTGGCCTTATTTTTCAATCATGGAGCAAAAGATTTGCCAAAAAGAAACGATTCCCTTGGTTTAAAGAATTTTCCCAAACACCGCCTTAACAATTTTTACCAGTCCTGAAACCTCTCTCTCTTTCTACCTTTTAACTCTCTCTGCCTCTCTAAAAAGTCTACACTGGCACCTGAGCTCCCATTTTTCTCTCTACACCAATGAAGCAGCTGGCCGGAACCCATCACCACCAGTCCCGCCGCCGTCGACTCACACTCTCTTAGATGACGAAACTACTCGTTTCCTCTTCTATCATCCTCTATGCCACTACTGCCGCATTATTTCTTGCTTTCTCCGTTACCCTCCCATTAAAGACTCATGCTTTGGGTTCCGGCTCCACAATCGCTGTCACTTCCGCCTCCGCCACCGTGTGCGGCATCGTGGCGGCGAGGTCCACACAAAGCATCATATGCTTTAGAGGTGGCGAGGTTTTATACGTCCAACCCAATATCTCGTTCTCCTCCATTTCTGGCGGCGACAACTTCTTCTGCGGCGTCCGGTCCGGCAGCTACGCTTTCTTCTGTTGGAATACAGTGAATTCAAATAATATTTCGAGCTTCTCTAGCCCGCAAAGAGTCTACTTTAACACCACTGTTCTATTACAGAACTTCGCGGTTGGTGGGGATCATGTTTGCGGAATTGTAAACGACGCACCGAGTGTTAACGGCACTGGTACTGTTAAATGCTGGAGAGGTGAGTACACCGCCAGTAACCAAACGCCGGTGGGTAGTGATCAATTTGCGGCAATTTCATCTGGGTATGGTTTCTCTTGTGGGATTTTGATGAATAGCAGAAGAATTCGGTGTTGGGGCAACAACCCAATAGCGGCAGAGATTGGATTAGGATTTGGGAATATGTCAATGGTTAGTATTGCAGCAGGTGGGTTCCATGCTTGTGGGGTGAATATAACTGGGTTTCTTGTTTGCAAAGGGGATAATAGCTCCGGTCAGTTGAATATTCCTATGAATTCTGCATTGATGTATTCTCAATTGGCTCTTGGAGCTAATCATAGCTGCGCAATTATTCAGAATAATGGATCGGTTGTTTGTTGGGGAGGAGGAGGAGCGTATTCTGTTGATGATACTGCGGGGATTTCCTTTGAGTCCATTGTTTCAGGGTCTAATTTTACTTGTGGATTGACTACTGTAGATTATTCTATAATTTGTTGGGGACCTGGTTGGCCCAATGTAAATGGTTCTGGAGTTCAAGTTCTTCCATTTGCGGACCAAATTCTTCCTGCTCCTTGTGTTCAATCTCCTTGTGAAGGTAGAGTTTATCCTGATTCTCAGAAATTGTGTTCTGGTTCAGGGAATGCTTGTTACCCGCCCGGTTTGAATTTTTCTATGCTTTTTCCATTATCACCCCCACCACCATTGCCTTCTCCTCCAGCTCCATCAGTGGTGCCTTCTCCATCATCTCCATCGAAGGAATTGACTACTGGGTTATTGGTGTTTTGTGTTATTGGATCAGTAGGTGGTTTTGCTGGTATTTGCACAATCATTTATTGTTTATGGACTGGAGTCTGTTTTGGTAAAAAGAAAGTTCATAATTCAGTTCAACCTACGATTACTAGAGCTGGTTCTAATGGTGGCACAACCTCAAGCAACAGTGGTGGTATTCTTTCGAGATCATCCACGATAAGGCGCCAGTGCTCGAGGGCAATGAGGCGTCAAAGGAGTGGAACCTCATCGAAACATGCCGATAGAGCTGAGGAATTCACTCTAGCTGAGCTTGCTGCTGCTACCGATGTTTTCTCACTAGAAAAAAAGATTGGTGCAGGGAGTTTTGGTGTTGTTTACAGAGGGAAATTAGGCGATGGTCGAGAAGTGGCGATTAAGAGAGGAGAAACGGGGCAAAAGATGAAGAAATTTCAAGAAAAAGAGAGTGCTTTTGAATCAGAATTGGCATTCTTATCAAGGCTTCACCAT